>JAXQQM020079297.1:0-165023 GCA_034641835.2 Pinus albicaulis
AGTAGTGAAGTCTTAGTCAACAAGCTCTCTAGGAACCTCTTTGACTCTTGGCCTTCACACTATAACACTATTCTCTACTTCACAAGTATTCATAACATTAGCAATCCTTAGACCTTCAACTAAGAGCCTTTAGCTCCTTTTTATAGGAGAGGGAGAAATCCATTGTTGCCTTTCTCTTTCCACTAGTTTGGAATAGGAAAAGCTAAGATGTTTCTTTAATATCTATGCTTTTGCCTCCTTGGGAGTTCAGTATTTTATGGAAGTGGCCAATAATGAATTGGTGCTTTGCAGTTTCCTTTGTGAACTGACTCTCTTGTGAGGGAAATCCGGAGATTCAAATCATTCTTCGCGCATTTTTTCCTTTTCAAACTTAAAACACGAGTAATTCTACCCTCTAGTGTAAACAGAGCATTGCCATAGCCACTAACGCAGAAAATTCACTGATCTCATGCATTATAACGCTCTTGTTTTGTTATAGAGAGGCGTTACCTTGGCATAAATAGGTTTAATTTAGGTCTTTGTATTCCTTCGATATTTGTCTTCTCCTCTAAGCTAATGAGGAGGTATTTTGACCTGTAACAGATGCCCCCTAAAGTGTGAGGTCAGAGACGAAGACGATGGCCGAAATACTTTATAATTTGTGTAGAGATAAAGCGATTGAAAGACTGAGGAAAACCTTAAACAACAACATATGTCAGAAAATATAGTATCTACCTTGAGTCGGGCATTCCCATGCTCAGTTGCTTAAACAACATGATTTCTCTAGAATAGAGATATGAAGAATCTGTCCACCGATAAGCACAATGTGGAAGTGTCTATCATAACAAGATCAGGCTGAAGAAGCTGTCTCCATAAACAATATCGCAACTTGGGGAAGGAAACACAACTTTAATGATGTAGCCTTTGCCCCAAGGTCTTGACCGTCGATTCACTTAAACTGCATATTTCTAAACATGTGAATGAAGGAGTTGTCGTCAAAAATGTGAGAAATCGTCTGATTACCAGTCGATAATGAAAACTGTTAACAGACACGAAGGTGGCCACCGATAATTATGATGGTCCCTAAGATGCACAGTAAAATCTAGTGAGTGTGAATAAAATGAGTTGAAGTCGAACACTCGTAGAATCATTTGACCAGAAGCCAATGATGAAGACCCCTGATCAAACACAAGACTACCTGCCACTGATGTCTGCAAGTATCTGGGTACTGATGGGTTTCTGAATCAGCTTCCTAGATAAGATGTTGAAGTTGTTAGGTCTCTGTAACAAGCAAGATTGGCAAAGTCCGATCACAGAGTTAACATCATTTCAACCAACTTTGGGATTCTAGGATCTAGCCCTCCTGAATCTGGAGAGGGATCTCTCCAATATGTACAAAGATGGATATTGTCTTTGAAGTTTAGGGTGATGATATTAGGCTAGTTATGAAGGCCGAGGGTTTTGTTTGGTTTTCTTGGATGGTTGAACATAGTTGCTGTCTGAGACGGAAAGATATATATGCAAATAGGTTCAAAGGTGAGAAGTTGCAAGTAAACGAAATAAGCTTCGATTCTAAAGAGAGATGATGGCAAGTTTTCAATCCATTGGGCTATGGAGTCATAAGGGAATTTAATTGAAACATCCAGGTTCAAGAGTAATCTATGGGGCAAGTCATCTAGGCCTAAGGATCTCTTTCAAGTTTGATTTATGGAATGGGGTGATACAACAAGAAAGGGAACCAACAGATGCAGAACGAAGAGCAGCCCAGGATCTGGTAAGTACTTTGAAACTAGCCAGCCTTTGACCAGGCACTTAAGAAAAACATAGAAGCAAACTACGATCTGGTAAGTACTTTGAAACTAGCCAGCCTTTGATACACTTCTAATAGAAAACAGATTAAAAACAAAGGGAAACTTGAAGGCAACCTTTGGAGCATAAACTAGTGGGCAGGGCTCACCTTTCTCCTCATCTTAGTTCTCCTTTACTTAGTTACTTCCAAGACAATCACCAAGATAACACAGAATGGCCCAAGATCTGATAAGTGCTTTGAAACTAGTCAGCTTTTGACACATCCTAAGGGAAACAGACAAATAGTTGAGCAAACAAGAAAGGGACTCAGGGCTAACCTTTGATTTCAATTCATTCCTTACACAACATATATGAAAGTAACATTTAAAAACAACATTCAGCAGTGACGAAAAGATGAGGGAACGCCAGCATCTCTGTACTTAAACTGAATTAAATCATTTCTAAATAACACAATAAGAAGAAAACATTGGGATAAAGATTTTTCAGCCAGAGAAGGTCACTGGTGTACAGCAAACTCTAACACTGTTTAAACTGTTCTTTATAGTGGAAAATGAAACAAATTGAAAACAGAAATAAAATGACAAGTTACAGTGAGAATAACATCACCATCAACATAGACCAGGATCCCATAAATCAGCTTGTATTGATTGCTTCAAACCGGTTACAATCTTCAAGTCCAATGTTTTAATCCATCTCTTTTCACAATCTAACCTATCTGTTACAAGCAGAGCTCCAAGAGCCTATGAAACCACTATTTACAGTCAAGAGTTTTCCACTCAAAAACAGCTACAACACTTCAGCAATTACATTGACAACCAACTAATCCAACCCCTCACTCATCTTCTTCTGGAGTATTTATAGAAGGATGAGGAGGTGAGATCTGATAAAAAGATCTCCAACACAATCAATGCAGAATTAATGTCTTCCTGACCCCGTGAGGTTCGATGAAGAAATTCTATAGGTGTTATATTACATTAATGTGTTTACACTGATGAAGTAAGCTCGAAGGGAGCTTGTGTTGACCTTTGAGGCTCTGCGTACTGTTAGGGTTACTCTGCAAAAATTCTGTCATTGAAATCCGGTGCAGTAATAACTTCTTTGGTTGTTCCGAGGCATAATATCTGATCTCGTTCAATAAATTCATCCTCTGATTGAGCTTTCTGAGGCAATAGGTGGCACTGTGGTGGTTGAGGAATCAATTCGCCTCAAAGTATGGCGGTGGAGGCGATCTGTATGCCGAACACTTTTAGGTTTTGCTTTAATCCGTGTTCTGAGCCGGGGATTAGGCTTTTGATAACCGTCTTAGCCGGAATCCCCGCCAATCTTCTCACAAAACCACTGCTCTGGTTCATTCTACCTTTAATCTGCTACTCTTTCTCCGCTCTGATATTGGCGGCCTTTTTCAAGCTTTGCAGGGACATGCGGCAACCAAAGCTCATGAAGCTTTGTAACTATCTTTGTTCTTCTCCGTATGATCAATTCCTTGGACAAATCGGGAGGATTGGAGTCGTCACTCTCATCCTTCAGATTTCGTAGAATACGAAGGAAAAACCTTTGAAAACCTGCAAAAAACAAGAAAAATGAGGAAATCCTGCGTTTATATGGGTAGACTGCATCGGGGGGCGTGCGGGCGGACGGAGAAATCGGGACCGTTGATCGTATTGCGATCAATGGTTGGGAGCAAATCAAACGGTCAACGCAGAGGAAAGTGGACCGTAAAATGGAATCGGGAGAGGAGACGCAGACCGTCGATCTACAGAGATCGACGGCGGGGATTTGATTTTAAACGCGCCGGGGCAAGATTAACGGGCGAGCGAATCGGTTAAAGGACGAGCGGGAAAGAGGATCGGGGACCGTCGGATGGGAGGGCCCAGATCCGACGGCGGGGACGAATCCCGCTGCGGGGCCATAGGAAAATTTTTAACGCGCGGGAGGCGGACACGGCATGGTGGTTTTCGGAGTGGGGTGGAGAACACGTGTCAGTCGGCGCGTGGAATCGCTGGCCGACGGCACAAAACCACCTCCGGACGAAAGGTGGTGCGGGCACATACCGGTAGGAAAGGAAAACAGCGAGGCGGAAAAGGGGGAGGGGTCCACCAGATGACGGGACACTCCACACCGTTGATCCGTGGGATAGATCGACGGCGGAGCTTTAATTTTGATTTTCTTTGGAGGAAAAATAAAACAAGCCCAACTTTACTTTAACAAAGGTTTTCAATGTTTTTCGGGCAATGAATTATTTCCGAGGTTAAGCGCCTGGCGGGTTTAGCACGCGGTTCCGGCGTGGGGATATATGGAGGGAGAAACGGAAAGGGGCTTAGCCTAATGCATAGAAACGCATGTTTTCTATGGTTTTTGAATAAATTTTGCAAGAGAAGAAAAGTTCCGATATGTCAAAAAGTGGGGTTTTCGACCTCAGGAAATGAGATTAATGGAGGAATAAGGGAAATAAAAGGGTTTGATGGGGTTTTTGTGGATGAAAGGAGAGTTAAAGATATGAGGAAAAAGGAGGAAGGGGAGAAGGAAAAAGGAGGAGGATGCAGCAACACTTTGATTAGGATTTTCATGGTATATCAGAGGCAGAGAGGAGGGAGAGTATGTAGAACCAACAGTGGTTTGGACCTTTATCAACAGACTTCAAGTACCAACAATTTTCAGGATTTTAAACTTGTTTCTTGAAGGCTGCAAAGAACATTTAGCCACCAACTGTCATAGTTGAAAAATATGGGTGGCTAACAGTGGCTCCACTTGGGGATGGTGCCTTCTTGAAGGCATCAAGAATTCAGACTTGATTTCTCTGGGATGATGACTGGTGTCTGACCCGTCACATGCTCTTGCCTTTCTTCTGGACAAAATAAGGTCAGTCATTTAAAGAGAGATGAATTTCATCAATACAACTTCTACCTACCCCAATCCTACTGATCTAACATTTTTTCCTTCATCAGAGTGCACTTGGATTGGCAAACTCTTAACACAACATTTTATTCTTTTGAAAGCAGTAAATCTAATCTACTTCTACTCCTTATTTCTCCCTGAACTCAGATTAAACAGTTGAGTT
This sequence comes from Pinus albicaulis, assembly GCA_034641835.2. Lineage (NCBI taxonomy): Eukaryota > Viridiplantae > Streptophyta > Pinopsida > Pinales > Pinaceae > Pinus > Pinus albicaulis. Next base: position 4,847 of record JAXQQM020079297.1, read on the forward strand.
CAGATGTTTCTCTATCTATTCTACTGTCTGTTGGGATTAAACAGTCCAACAAACTTTCATTCTCTAAATTCTACAACAGAAATTTAAAAATAGCCAAGTCGAGATTGAGCTGTCTGACTTGCTATGATCTATGGCATAAAGACAAGCTGCACATAGATTATTATTTGCAGAAAAATTTAAATCAAAACAGAAGGCTTAAGATCTGAAAATTTTCTCATTATGGCCTTCTCTCATATTCACAGCTCTGTTCTTTCTTTTTAGTGAGCTATCTTTGCTTCTCTTCTGGTTCAAGTTTTGAGTGAATTAGAACCAGGTATTTTCTCTTTGACTCAGAAATTGGAGTAGTTTTGAGTCAGTTCTTCGGAAACTTTGGTTCAGATTTTGAGTTTGTTTGAACCTTGATTTCTACCCTACTCTATCTACTGATAAGCCAAGATTAAACAGTTTGGCAAATCAAATTTGCTACCCTATCAGCAGAAAATTGAAAGCTAATCAGTCAAGATTAAACAGTTTGACCAATTAGAAGTGTGTTTCAAGGAGTGGCATTTAAGCTTGCACACTTTCAGATTCATTTCTCTTTTTTGGCATGGGGCCTTGCCTTTCTTTGTTTTACATTCCTGCCCTCTTTTCATTTTTTCTTTGTTTTTGTATTTTTTGATTTTTCATAACTTTAAATGCAATGATGGATGAAGTAATTACAATGGAAAAGGTGAAAAGGCTTCAAAACATGAAATAATTCTAAGAAAGATAATGCTTAAGCATCCTGCCATTGACAGGACCCCCAAACAATTCTGCTCCATTCAGTTCTTATAAGAAAAATGCATTGTTCCCAGCAACTGAATGAATGGAGTAAGGGCCAAGCCACAGATTGTCAAATTTACCATGCTTTCCCTTGTCTTCCCTCTTTGAGTCCCACTTTAAGATTTTGTCCCCAATTTTGAAATTGCTGGCCTTTGCTCTTCTGTCAAATATCTTCTTGATATTGTCTTGTTTCTGTAATGCTTTGTTGTATACCTCCTCTCTGGTTTGCTGAAGATGAATGGTCTGATTTATTCTTCCGATTATGTCATCCTCTTCAGTTTGGAGCTCTTGAATTATCTTCATAACTGGTACACCAAGACTGTTAGGAAAAATTGCATCTGTACCGTATACAAGCTGGAAGGGTGACATACCAATGGATTTCTTCAATGTTAACCTGTCAGCCCAAAGTGCATGAACCAGCTTTATGTGCCAAGACTTCTTGTTGTCCTCCAACAGTTTCTTTATTATGTTCACTAAGCTTTTGTTGGAAGACTCTGCAAGTCCATTACCTTGAGGGTAATAAGCTGTGGAGTGCCCCAATGTTATTTGATACTTATGACATAATTCAACCATTTTCTTTGATCCAAATGCTGCTGCATTATCTGTAATGATCTTGGTAGGACAGCCAAATCTGGAAAGGATATTGGTTTCTATGAATTTTATGATAACTGAATCATTGGCCTGTCTACAAGGAATGGCTTCTATCCACTTAGTGAAATAGTCTGTGGCAGTGAGGATCCACCGGTGCTGGGCAAAGGATGAAGGGTGGATTTCTCCTATAAAGTCAAGTCCCCACTGTTGAAAAGGGGCTTCAACAGTAATTGGATGCAGAGGAAGGGGTAGTAATTTTCTCTTGCCTTCAAACAATTGGCATTTATGGCAAGAGGTTGTCAGTTTATGTACATCAGGAAAAAGAGTAGGCCAATAGAAACCAGCCCTCAAAATTTTGTTGGCTGTTGACTTCCAGTACAGATGGCCTCCACACTCTCCTTCATGGAATTCCTGCTTAATCTTTTCTGCATCAAACTCAGGGAAACATTTAAGCAATATACCACTAGCATTTTTCCAATAAAGACATTTATCAATAATGCAATAGTTTACAGCTTTTAACTTTAGAAATCTTGCCTTTGTTTTGGATAAACCAGGCGGTGTGTTTAAATTAAGCAAAACATAAACAATATCAGCATACCAAGGAGAATTCGCAAAATAATCTTCAACAATGGGGGTTGAGAATTCTTCTTGGTCATCCAAAGCATTAATCATGTTAATATCAAGAACTTCACAATTTGATTCGGCCATTAGCCTAGCTAGACCTTGACCTTTGATAAGCTTCGTGGGTTTAATCTCTAAATCATATTCAAGAATAACAGCAATCCACTTACCTCTCTTACCATCTGGATCCTGGGTTAGAATGTCTCTTACCACTGAATTTGGGACAAAGGCAATGATATGTGAGTGAAGGATGTATACCCTGAAGTCTTTTAAAGCTTTTACCAAAGAAAAAGCCTGTTTTTCCATAATGTTATACTTCAAAGGGGCATCCCTCAATGCCTTGCTAAAGAATGCAATGGGCTGCTCTTGTCCTTGCGGATTTTTCTGTAAAAGGACAGCAGCTATAGTATGTTCTGATGCAAATGAGAAGATATAAAAATCTTTTGAGAAATCGGGACTTATGAGAACTGGTGTTTTGGTTAACGCTTGTTTAACCAGTTCAAAGGATGTCTTTGCCTCCACGGTCCATTTTACCCCTTGCTCCCTTTTCAACATGTTTGTGATATTCCTAAGGAGCTCAGCCAAGTTTGGGATGAACCTTCTTAAAAAGTTAATCTTTCCTATGAAAGACTGCAACTCTTTGATATTCCGAGGATGGGAGATTTGTAATATGGCTTCAATCCTCATGGGATCTATCTTTATACCCTCTTCTGAAATGATATGCCCGAGAAGCTTACCTTCTTGGAGACCAAATAATGTCTTTTTGGGGTTCAAAGATATCCCAAACCTTCTGCACTTCTCGAAAACTTTTCTTAAATGTTCTAAGTGTTCTTCATCTGTTTTTGAAAACACAGTTACATCATCAAGGTAGATAATGATGAAGAAGCCTAATTCTTCCGAGAATGCTATGTCCATGGCTCTCCGAAAGGTTGCTCCAGCATTCATTAAACCAAAAGGCATTTTCACATACATGAAAGTGCCCCAGGGTGTAGTAAAAGCTGTCTTTAATTGATCATCAGGGTGGACTAGGACTTGATTATACCCTGAATAGCCATCTAGCAAAGAAATTCTTTTAGAACCTACCACCCTTTGCAAAATATGATCCATCTTGGGCAAAGGGTAGTTATCCTTTAATGAAGCTTTGTTTAAATTCCTGAAGTCTATACAAAGCCTGATTTCTCCAGTCTTTTTCCTAACTGACACCAGATTAGATACCCACTCAGAATATCTAATAGGGACAATAATACCAGCATCATGCATTTTCATAATTTCTTTCTTAACCAATGGCAACTGGACAGGGTTGATTCTGCGCAGTTTTTGTTTGAATGGTTTTTGGTTTTCTTTAAGAGGGATTTTGTGCTGTATTATTTCAGTGTCATAGGACTTAAGATCTTCGTAACTCCATGCAAAAACATCAGAAAATTCTTTAAAGAGCTCCAAATATTTAAGTTTAATGCGAGCTGGTAAAGTTTTAGACAGTTTAATCAATCTCGGTTTCTCCTCACTGCCTATATTACATTCTTCCACTTCAGTTTCCACAGGTTCCAGTTTTGGTTTTTTTGCCACATCATCAAAATCAAACAGTTCTTCTAGAGGGGCCAAACCCTTGGGCAGACTATCATTATCAGAATGCAGAGTTTCTATTTCTTGTGTTTCAGATTTCGGACTTAATTCTGCTTGGCGTGTGGATGTGATAGTCTGAAGGTTTATATCTACCAGCTGTGGAGATGGCTCTTCTTCACCAAGAAAATTTTCTTCACTGCAGTCTGTCTCATAGTCTGAATCTGAACTATGGAGTTCAAACTCATTTCTGAATTGCATGAAGTCTTCTATTTGTTTATCTCCAACAAATACCTGCCAATACTTCTTGTTATCTGGGATAGCTGGTCTGAATTTTATCTGAGAGGTGTCATCATACAGCATTGGGCAGGTTCTAGCAGCAAAGGCTAAATTGTGGGCTGCAAAGTTTTTCTTCCTTGGGACAAAAGATAAGGTGTACTCCCCAAATGTTTTCAAAAGATCAATGACATCATTCCTATAGGCCCTAAGTCTGGGGTGATTTGCATTGTACTCCCCATTGACTTGCCTAATGATTAATTCAGAATCCCCATATACATATATTCTCTTGGCACCTAATTTTTTCAAAAGATGCAAGCCCAAGAGAAGGGATTCATATTCTGCTATGTTGTTGGAACACTGAAAGTTCAATTTGCATGAGATGCATTCTGTATGATCGTTTTCAGTGTTAGTGATCCAGACGCCTGCACTAGCATTTGTCTTGGTGCATGACCCGTCAAAATACATAGTCCAGAGGGGCAGATTTTCAGTTTGGTGAATGGACGTTGTATCATTTGATTCCTCAAGTTTTCCATCGGGTTGAGGACTGTCTTTCTGACTGTCAAGTTTTGAGCTCACAGGATTGATAACTTGGATTTCCAGATCTGTGGTAAGTTTGCTAGGATCTTCAGACACAATAGACCGTTTCGGCATTTCAACATTGTGTTCCCCCTCTTTAACTCCAGCCATGGATTCTTTCGAAACAATTTGTTCAGTGAGTTTTTCATTGTTGAACATGATAAAGGAATCAAGGCTCGTGTTTATAGCATAGAGTGGGGAGTTTTGAGGCCGCTCCTGGCTTGTTACTGTGTATTGCATGTGAGATTCCCTATAAAGCCTCCTAGTTTGATTGAAGACAGGGATGGTTGCATAGGCCATGTCCATTTGCATAGTCCCCTGTAACTTAGCCCCCCAAGACCTTGATAACAGCATTCCATACTTTGGGGGAACATCAGCCACAACAACATCCATGACTAAACATTTGGCTGGAATTTGGGCTAGATTAACACAGAGATCTTTAATCAATCCTAGACACTTAACTCTACTTGAGTCAAAGGAGTACAGGTCTCTGTAAGGTCTGGTAATTTCAAGACCCAGGCTTTCCATTACAGCTTTTGGCATTAAATTATGGGAAGCGCCTGAGTCATGCATAGCATTATGGAGAATTTTGTCATGAATGTTTAAGCTTACATAAAAGGGAGGGACAGGACCCTCTTGGAACTTTCCTTCAATCTTTGGACCAAAAATAAGCTCTGGTTGGTCATCACTAAGATTGAGAGTATCTTCGTTATCATCCAAGTTTAAAGCCTTCAAAATTTTGGACCTATATACATGTTGGGCAGCCAACTCAGTCAAAGGAACAGAGATTTTGATCTTTGATATTTCCTGTTCCAGGCTGAAAAGGTTTTGATTCTTCAGAACATTGACTTCAGCCTTGTTTACTGCCACTTTATCAGCAAAAACAGCTTGCTGATTTGGTTTATCTACAATTAAAATAGTTGTCTTCGCAGGAGTCCTAACTGAGGTGCTAGTACTACTAATGTTTGCACTCTGTTTTTCGATGTTTTGAGTGTCTTTCCCTTTATCATCACCAGAATCAACAGCCACCGTTTTGTCCTTTTGTTTGATTGTTTTAGACTTGGTTGCAGTGCTGTTTTGAGAAGGTTTGTCAGAGGTTTTATTGTTGGGTGTTTTTTGATTAGATTTACTTCTGAGTTCATATTCCCTTAAAGGTTCTATGACAGCGTTCTCCATGTTTTGGTAGCTGTTTTCAGCATCATCTCTTCTGTCATCATAAGGTGTATAAAGACTTTGTTTATTATCATAATGAACCTCAAAGTCATCATCATCTACCCCAAATAAGTTTATATCATCTTCCTCTGTTATTTGATCTGTTTGCTCAACCTCACTTAAAAAGTTCTGATGGAAGGGAGGGATGATCTGCTGATCATCTTCCCTGGGTCTGTTAGGAGGCTGATTTCGTCTAAAATTCTGATTCTAGTTTTGATTTCTGTTTTGAGGAGAATTTTGATTTATACTCGCTTGCGCCCTCTCTAGAATGCTCATCTTCTTCATCATTTCTTCCATCATTCTTTCCATCTTTGAGCTTGAAGTGGAAGGGGAGGATTCCTCTCTAAAAGATACTTTCTTTTCAGCTTTCATCCTTGCTCTTTTCTCCATAAGGTTCACCTCTACAGAAAGGGCACCTCTTTGCATGTCTTCAAGGGTTGCAAAGACTCTTTCTCTGAGTGAATATGTCATGTCTGGATCAAACCCTTCAGGAAATTTGTTTAAGGCTGATCCTCGAGGAGGTTTCAGTTCAGGGGAGAGTGCGTTATACACACTGTTGAATCTGGTACAATAAGCTTGTACACTTTCCCCAGGGTTCCTATGGAGATTGTTATAGTCAGCAAGGACTTGGAGAGGGTTTTTCCTTACTTCCCACTTGTTTAAAAAAATTTGATGGAAGGCTTGAAGGTCGTTAATACTATGGGGGGTTAAACCTTTAAACCATTTTCTCACATCTCCCCCCAAACTTTGAGCAAACAATCTGATTTTGACAGATTCATTATCAATTTCATTTCTGTCAAAGTAGTCATTCATCTTGTCCACGTGTTGAGATGCTGTTATGGTATTATTAGCATCATATAATGGAATTTTGGACTGATAGTCCTGTGGAAGATTGACTAATGGTACAGGAAGGACTAAGGGGGCGTACCATGCTGCCATGATATGTGGTGGGTTTATAAGTGGAGGTGTGGGTTGAAGTGGAGTGGTTTGAACAGTGGATGAAGGATGAACAGAAGTGGATGGAACAACAGTAGATCTCTGAGTTGACCTGGGGTGAGAGGCACCTAGATTATGTATGAAATGTAAATCAGGAGGTGTTGATTCTCTATTCCCAAGAATCCCACTGGTTTCGGGAGATGAAAGGGTAGGCTCAGAATCTAACTGACCTAAATCACCAAATGACCTAGTCCTGAATGGGTTTAACAAGTCAATTTGTGATTCATGAAGAGCTGAAAGGTTTTCAGGGACCGAATTGGCTCTTATGAGGGATCTGAAGATAGTTGAGGATTGTATCCTAGGAGACTTCCTAAGAATTCTTTCAGGGTTGTCAACTATTTCAGGAGGATCTGGGTCAGGATGGGCTCTAGTATGAATCTTTTTAGGAGCCACAATGTTTATGGGATTAGACTCAATCTAAACAAGAAAAGTTCAACCAGATATGACAATCTTTAGACGGTTAACTAATCTGTTTTCTCAATTCGAATCCTACAGTCCTTTAACTGAATTTGAATGATTTTTATAATGATAAGGGTTCTTTCCAGTGGAGTCTTAAGGTCTGTTCAGGATGGTGGAGTCGCCAGGTGGAAGGTTCAGAGTGTTTTCACAGCAGTACACTGTCCACCTCAGTGCTTGTGGAACATTCCTTTTCAAGGATATCTCAAAATACAACAAACTCTAACCAAAGATTGACTGGGAGGGCATTCACTAGATATGTCACCCCCAAAGAGGATGAGATCCAGAGGATACCTGGCCCTTTCCAGACTCTGTCTAAGAGTATAGAGTAAAACACATCAAAGACGTATACAAGTATCAAAACTTATGTTTTACTACCAATCTGAAATGTTTTTGGTATTTTCTGAATTGTTTATATTTGTGGTTTAAAAGAATGTCCTAGCTTTGCCTCAAAACTTTAGCTACGGTCAAGAAAAAAAGACAGTCTATCCTTATGGCTAAGCTAGCTGATTTTCCAAGGTTAGATAAAAACTTAAAAGAACCCTAGGATTGACCTAGTTTGTCACTGATTCAAACGAGTTTTATCATGATTACCATTCTTTGGTAGTGCTTGAAAAGGCTGCTTTTTACTCTCCAAATGTCTATGTGAGGACTCTGGGTAAGGAGTCCCCAGCCGAGTCGCCAGAAATGTTAGTTCCTGGTGGCTCAGCTGCAAAATAGAACAATTTTCATGGAACCAGAGATTCTGGGTTAAACTTCCCCAGCGGAGTCGCCAGAAATGTTAGTTCCTGGTGGCTCAGCTGCAAAATAGAACAATTGTCATGGGACCAGAGATCTTGGGTAAAACTTCCCCAGCGGAGTCGCCAGAAATGTTAGTTCCTGGTGGCTCAGCTGCAAAATAGAACAATTGTCATGGGACCAGAGATTTTGGGTTAAACTTCCCCAGCGAAGTCGCCAGAAAATGTTAGTTCTCTGTAACAAGCAAGATTGGCAAAGTCCGATCACAGAGTTAACATCATTTCAACCAACTTTGGGATTCTAGGATCTAGCCCTCCTGAATCCGGAGAGGGATCTCTCCAATATGTACAAAGATGGATATTGTCTTTGAAGTTTAGGGTGATGATATTAGGCTAGTTATGAAGGCCAAGGGTTTTGTTTGGTTTTCTTGGATGGTTGAACATAGTTGCTGTCTGAGACAGAAAGATCTATATGAAAATAGGTTCAAAGGTGAGAAGTTGCAAGTAAACAAAATAAGCTTCGATTCTAAAGAGAGATGATGGCAAGTTTTCAATCCATTGGGCTATGGAGTCATAAGGGAATTTAATTGAAACATCCAGGTTCAAGAGTAATCTATGGGGCAAGTCATCTAAGCCTAAGGATCTCTTTGAAGTTTGATTTATGGAATGGGGTGATACAATAAGAAAGGGAATCAACAGATGCAGAACAAAGAGCAGCCCAGGATCTGGTAAGTACTTTGAAACTAGCCAGCCTTTGACCAGGCACTTAAGAAAACATAGAAGCAAACTAGGATCTGGTAAGTACTTTGAAACTAGCCAGCCTTTGATACACTTCTAATAGAAAACAGATTAAAAACAAAGGGAAACTTAAAGGCAACCTTTGGAGCAGAAACTAGCGGGCAGGGCTCACCTTTCTCCTCATCTTAGTTCTTCTTTACTTAGTTACTTCCAAGACAATCACCAAGATAACACAAAATGGCCCAAGATCTGATAAGTGCTTTGAAACTAGTCAGCTTTTGACACATCCTAAGGGAAACAGACAAATAGTTGAGCAAACAAGAAAGGGACTCAGGGCTAACCTTTGATTTCCTCAATTCATTCCTTACGCAACATACATGAAAGTAACATTTAAAAACAACATTCAGCAGTGACGAAAAGATGAGGGAACGCCAGCATCTCTGTGCTTAGACTGAATTAAATCATTTCTAAATAACACAATAAAAAGAAAACATTGAGATAAAGATTTTTCAGCCAGAGAAGGTCACTGGTGTACAGCAAACTCTAACACTGTTTAAACTGTTCTTTATAGTAGAAAATGAAACAAATTGAAAACAGAAATAAAATAACAAGTTACAGTGAGAATAACATCACCATCAGCATAGACCAGGATCCCGTAAATCCACTTGTATTGATTGCTTCAAACCGGTTACAATCTTCAAATCCAGTGTTTTAATCCATCTCTTTTCACAATCTAACCTATATGTTACAAGCAAAGCTCCAAGAGCCCATGAAACCACTATTTACAGTCAAGAGTTTTCCGCTCAGAAATAGCTACAGCGCTTCAGCAATTATATTGACAACCAACTAATCCAACCCCTCACTCATCTTCTACTGAAGTATTTATAGAAGGACGAGGAGGTGAGATCTGTTTTAAAAGATCTCAAACACTATCAATGCAGAATTAATGTCTTCCTGACCCCGAGAGGTTCGATGAAGAAATTCTACAGGTGTTACATTTCATTAATGTGTTTATACTTAAGAAGTAAGCTCGAAGAGAGCTTATATTGACCTTTGAGGCTCTGCGTACTGTTAGGGTTACTCTGTAGACATTCTGTCGTTGAAATCCGGTGCAGTAATAACTTCTTTGGTTGTTCGAGGCATAATATCTGATCCTGTTCAATAAATTCATCCTCTGATTGAGCTTTCTGAGGCAATAGGTGGCACTGTGGTGGTTGAGGAATCAATTCGCCTCGAAGTATGGCGGTGGAGGCGATCTGTATGTCGAACACTTTTAGGTTTTTCTTTAATCCGTGTTCTGAGCCGGGGATTAGGCTTTTGATAACCGTCTTAGCAGTAATCCCCGCCAATCTTCTCACAAAACCACTGCTCTGGTTCATTCTACCTTTAATCTGCTACTCTTTCTCCGCTCTGATATTGGCGGCCTTCTTCAAGCTTTGCAGGGACATGCGGCAACCAAAGCTCATGAAGCTTTGTAACTATCTTTGTTCTTCTCCGTATGATCAATTCCTTGGACAAATCGGGAGGATTGGAGTCGTCACTCTCATCCTTCAGACTTCGTAAAATACGAAGAAAAAACCTTTGAAAACCTGCAAAAAACAAGAAAAATGAGGAAATCCTGTGTTTATATGGATAGACTGCATCGGAGGGCGTGCGGGCGGACGGAGAGATCGGGACCGTTGATCGTATTGCGATCAACGGTTGGGAGCAAATCAAACGGTCAACGCAGAGGAAAGTGGACCGTATAATGGAATCGGGAGAGGAGATGCAGACTGTCGATCTACAGAGATCGACGGCGGGGAATGGATTTTAAACGCGCCGGGGCAAGATTAACGGGCGAGCGAATCGGTTAAAGGACGAGCGGGAAGAGTGATCGGGGACCGTCGGATGGGAGGGCCCAGATCCGACGGCGGGGACGAATCCCGCTGCGGGGCCATAGGACAATGTTTAACGCGCGGGGAGAAGGCACGGAACGACGGTTTTGGGGGTGAGGTGGAGAACACGTGTCAGTCGGCGCGTGGAATCGCTGGCCGACGACACAAAACCACCTCCGGACGAAAGGTGGTGCAGGCACATACCTGTAGGAAAGGAAAACAGCGAGGCGGAAAAGGGGGAGGGGTCCACCAGATGACGGGACACTCCGCACCGTTGATCCGTGGGATAGATCGACGGCGGAGCTTTAATTTTTATTTTCTTTGGAGGAAAAATAAAACAAGCCCAACTTTACTTTTAAACAAAGGTTTTAATGTTTTCGGGCGATGAATTATTTCTGAGGGTTAAGCGCCTGGCGGGTTTAGCACGCGGTTCCGGCGTGGGGATATATGGAAGGAGGAACAGAAAGGGGCTTAGCTTGAGGGGCTAAAGCTTAACGCATATAAACGCATGTTTTCTATGGTTTTTGAATAAATTTTGCAAGAGAAGAAAAGTTCCGATAGGTGGAAAAGTGGGGTTTCGACCTTGGGGAATGAGATTAATGGAGGAATAAGGGAAATAAAAGGGTTTGATGGGGGTTTTTGTGGATGAAAGGAGAGTTAAAGATATGAGGAAAAAGGAGGAAGGGGAGAAGAAAAAGGAGGAGGATGCAACAACACTTTGTTTAGGATTTTCATGGTATATCAGAGGCAGAGAGGAGGGAGAGTATGTAGAACCAACAGTAGTTTGGACTTTTATCAACAGACTTTGAGTACCAACAATTTTCAGGATTAAACTTGTTTCTTGAAGGCTGCAAAGAAAATTTAGCCACCAGCTGATATGATTGAAAAATATAGGTGGCTAACAGAAGTCGATAGGAAGAGATCTATTGAAAGGTAGGCACTGAGGTGTCCTACATCAGTCAACACGAAACGAAAACCAACTGATGTTGTTTATGATTCGAGATAATTAAGAGGAAATGGGGATGTCGGATGACAAATAATTTCTGGAATAATGAGCAGTTTCGTTGATAACAGGAGTAGTAGATAGCGAGATCTACTTGAACAATAGAAGGCACTCTAGCAGGGTACTAGGCAGCTGAAGCTTGAAGAACACCAAATCGACCTTTTCTGAAATGTAACAGAGGTAGTATCCATTTTGTCCAAATTTTTCCCCATCTGATTAAGTTTAACGAGTCCAAACAAGTAAACTGGGTGAATTTTTCATATTTAGAGAGTCTAAAAAATGTCCGAAAAGACAACTTTGTGCCTTGTCTGATTAGGTTTAACGAGTCTAGATGAGTAAAATCAGTGAATTTTTCATGTTTAGAGAGTCTCAAAAATATCATAAAAGACAACTCCGCGCCCCGTCTGATTAGGTTTAACGAGTCCAGACGAGCAAACTTGGTGAATTTTTCATGTTTAGAGAGTCTGAAAAATGTCAGAAAAGACAACTCCATTGGGGTGCCTTTGTCATGTCTTGATAACCAGGCATGGAAAAGGGATAATAGTAAGCCCAAAACAGTTCATTTTCCGTGAGTTAGTCCATTGAAGCCGGAAAAGTGAGAAATCTATGTTCGATGGACGTCTACCTCATTTTGTTATGAGTACGAGGAGACGAAGTAAACTCAATACTCTTTTTGAAATTTTAATGAGTCCAACAAAGAAAAACTCGGTGCCCTCCGTGAAATTTTAATGAGTCACGCGGAGAAAACTCGGTTACTTTTTCAGTTTAAAGAGCTTTGAAAAAGAGAAAATAATGGCTCCTTAATTTCTGTCGTGGTAGTTTAACGAGCTCGACAAAGGAAACTTGGGGTTTTTTTAGTTTTATGAGTGAGAAAAAGATTCCTAAAAAGAAATCTCAGTGCTTCTTCATAGTTTTAACGAGTCTGAAGAAGAAAACTCTAGGTTTCTCGGATTAACGAGCAAGAAAAAGACCATACAAAAAGAATGCTCGATATCAACTTCATATAAGTTTAACGAGTCTGAAGAAGGGAACTCGAGGTTTTTCGGATTAACGAGCAAGAAAAATACCGTAAAAAGAACGCTCGATGCTTCTTCGTGTAAGTTTAACGAGCCCAAAGAAGAGGACTCGAGGTTTTTCAGATTAACGAGCAAGAAAAATACCATAAAAAGAACGCTTGAAATTTCTTGATCTCTTTCTCGTCAATAGAATTATCTATGTCGGGAATTTTCTTGTGAGACCAAGCAAACACATTGCGGAATTCCTTAAAAAGGGATGTGAAGTATGCAATTTCCTCAGGATTGCAATCGACTCCAATCTGAATGTTTTCCACGATACCCGTTTTGACTGAGATATCAATGAGCATTGTCTTAGAAAGATTAACCATGTTCCCTTCTGAATCGATAGTTTGCACAGTCATGTAAGCGGAGGGAACTATCTCAAGTTGGTCAAAAGATGGGATTTTAGTTTTTATCGCCTCCAAGTCAATCATCGAAGTGCGATGGTGAAACTCTCCCCAAGGTCGTTCTTCTAGAGACATGATCTCTCGAATAGCTTCGTCTATAGGCAAGACTTCATAGAGGAGATCCTTATAGAGAACTGTGATGGGCGGGAGGTTTGTACTTTCAGTCGAAACCATAGCAGTGGAGGGTTCAGATGTTATTTGGATGGCTTGGTAAGCCAACTCTTCCGGTGAGAGTGGCATCTGATCTCTATAGGAATCAATGTCTAAAGGTGCCGGAATGATCCATTGGTCGATAGAGCCATCCAAAGTGCTGGATATCATCGCAACCGTGTTTGGGATCTGTGGCGGTGGGAGAGGAAAACAACCCAGTAGGGAAGATGCCTTCAGAAGACTGGTACCGATACTGACGTAAGAGTCAGGAAAGCCTCCTATTATGGGTATAGTGCTACTTGGTAACGTGGCATAATCAGGGGTGCAGAAGGATAGCTGATCCACTATGACTATTTTCCCATCCAATGGAAATAAGATGAGTCAGAAGACCGAAGACACAATGGAAGTCATGGCATAAGAGCAACTGCGACCAAGCAATAGATTATAGTATAGATGGTGTTCTATGACTTCAACGTCCACATTTACCATTTTCCCACTGAGAGTGATGGGAAAGATAGCAAGGTATCCTTTTGGGAGGAATGTGTGGCCATCGAAATATTTGAGGGAATTCAATGGTGGGGTGAGGGTAGGAGAACCTAAATTGAGCCAACAAGATTGTGACATAATGCAGGTCGAAGCACCTTCGTCTATGACAGTGCGATGGATTGGTCTCCCTTTCGACACAACCTGCACCAGGAATGCGAGTTGGTGTGAGAGGCGAGGTTTAGCCTTTTCCATATCAAAGATAGCTAGCATGGAATCCTGGGGGTCTATTCCACCAATGGCCGAAAGAAAGGCTTTCCTTTGTGCTGGAAAGGTTTGTAATACTTCGAGAGAAGACATGGCTGACGGTGCCTGTGCCAAATCTTCTACAATGTTGTAGTTTTGGGCTGCACGTGCAGAGGTGTTATGAGTCGTGCGTCGAAGTGTCCCTTTGGGGGGACGAATCACAGGTTCATCAGTAGGTCGTTCGATATACAAATCGTTGGGCGGCGGTGGATTTGAACTAGTTCCAGGTTCTTGAGCATCTATGGTAGGATTTCCATAAATCTTGGCTCGAGTTTGAAGTTCAACACTCTCAATGCCATAAATGGCATATGGTCCTTCGCCGGAAGGATGTGAACCACCATTGCCCCGTTGATGGGGTTGTGGCGGATTGTCAACCATGTGTTGATGTTGTTGCTGCTGATTAGGGAAATGATTATGAAGAACGACAGGTGTTCGCCCATAATCCTTGTTGGCAATAAAATCGGTGCATTCCTGCAGCTGAGGAAATTTTTATGTCAAGTGGTCCTCCGCACAGATTTTGCAAGGAAATTTCATGGGTTTATCCTTCCCTTTGTCATTTTTGGCAGCGTTTTTTTTATTAGGGTTATTCTGTTTATCTGACTGCTCTTCTGAAGAAGACGTATTTTTCTTGTTCTTCTTATTTTTCTCTCTAGGTTTTTGTGAGGTTTTCATAGAATTCACCTCAGCAGTAGGAAGAGTAGTCGTTTGGTGAGGGGTGGTGGCAGCCGAAGATGGCTAGGAGGTTTTCCCCCGAGACTGCTTTGTGGCCACACCAGAGATTGTGCCAACGAGACCGTTGGCATGTGCTTCAGTTTTCTGAGTGGCCGGAGGATTTGGGTTGCCAGGGGCATGGGGGAGTAGATCATATAGCGTGCCATATTGTGAATAGATTAAATCCAAATGTTGGGCACGACGAATACATTGATCTTATGTAATCGCACTAGAAAGGCCAATGTCTTTAGAGATGTGGGGTAAAAGAGACTTTTAAAACCAATTGGCTAAGAGATGATCTGGGATTGGCGCTTTGACTAACCTCCTCCTACGTCTCCATTCATGAATATGATCGGAGATGTGGGTTGCGGTGTCTTGGCGCAACGAGGTTAACAATTTCATTCTGGTTTCAAATCTAATTGGTAATTGGAAGTTCTTTAGGAACTCTGTTGCTAAAGCGCCAAAAGTATTGATGGCGGTGCATGGCAATTCAATGTACCATTTGGAGGAATTTCCTGTAAGGGTGCGGGGAAATAGTCGAAGCCGGACACTATCATCCACCATGGAATTGGATATAGACCATAGATGAAAGGTAGTGATGTGTGCGGCTAGGTCGTCCCCTTGTTTCCCGTCGAACTTTAGGATGTCAGAAGGAATCTTATGCGGTACTGGAGGCCAAAGCGGGTTGTGATTGATGGGGTCGTTAGTCATTTTATGGATATCGGGAATGTCCAAAGCTGCCAAAAATGGAAATTGTGGATTTGCCCCCGAATCTAACCAAGGCAGTATGGACTGACTAATTAGACCATAGGGTCTACCCATCAACGTGTTACCAAGAGGATAAGTGGGACTTTGATAAAAAATTCCCATAGGTAGAGGAGTAGGGACATACTATTGTTGTCCATAGGGCATATTGTATTGCAGGGCAACCAGTTGGTTTCCCCCAGTATAAAAGTGCCCTCCCATTCCAGATGGAGGTTGGGGTTGGTTAGTCCAAATGGATGCAATAGTGTTACCTGGAGGCATGCTACTACTTGCATAGTTTGGCAACGGCATAGACCCTCAACTATATTTTCACCACTTAAGGGAAAAGTATTGACAATAGGTTGTCCCATTTGTCCTAACGATTGCAGGGGAAACGAAATGTTCCCTGCTACCTATGTGCTGGTAACACTGCCTCCTGGTATAGTGGCTAAGGGGTTTGAACTCAGCAGAGGGTTCCAACCGAAAGGGTTACTAAAAGGCACCGAAGTAGTCATACTCGTGGGAGGAGCTACCGTGGGTCCCAACATGGTCACGGTAGAAGAGATGATGAAAGATTCGGTAAGCTACTGACAGTTGTGATGACCATAGGGTTGGGAGTAGGTATATGTTGACTACTAGGGTTACCCAGTGATGGCATAGAACTGACCACCGGTGGGGAGGATGGTGGCGATCCTAGGATGGTTTCCATTAGCATCGACCCTGTGGATGCTGGTGGTGAAATGGATGTTTGTGCGGCTGAAGACATATCTTGGCGTGGTGGAATCTGAATTATCACAGGCTCCGACGGATCAGTGAGCAGAGGATTGTAATGAGGTACAACCCCTTCAGTGAAAGGGTCCTCTAGAAATTCCGGATGATATGAGGCTATGTGAAAATCAAGATTAGTCAGAGGCGACCGCTCTTCTATAGAAGGCACGAGTTCACCAAGGTTCAGTTCTTCCTCAATAGTGAGAGGAGGTAGACCTTTCTGTTGTCGGGACAGACGACATGGGTTAGAGGACGCCACGGTGACCTATTTAAATTTAACAAATTTTAATAAATTTTTATGTATTATGAAGTCTCAATGACAGTAACCACAAACCTAAAAAAGAAAAAATGACTCTCTAAAATCAATCAGCAAGCAGCCATAATAGGGTGCCCTGTCTGAGTGCTACCATTTTCTAGTGATGAAATCCAGTATCACAATAGTATACAGAGAGGGTTGGTCAAAAGTACAGTTACGATCACTCTAGAGCTTCGCCCGAACCTCAGACAATAGGTGTAAGCACTCTCGTGAAGACGAGTACCCCCCTAAAGACCGAAGACAGAGTGGGTCCGTCTATTTCAGGTACCAGGACAGCTTGTCCCAGTCACCTTGTGTAAGTCCCTAAAAACTATGGCCACTAAAGATACCTCAAATCACAGACATCATCAAGGGGGTCCATGGTCAAGGACAATGTGCTATATGGGAAGAATACCTAGAACCCTGATCTAGTTTCAACATCCCCGAAGGGAACCCCAACATATAACACACCCACCGGATGCAGTCAAAGGTGGGCTACCTTCTTGTGCACCCAAGTGTTGTCTTGCACTGAGCTCTGGTAAAGGAACGGTCCCGATAATATGAGTGCAGTAGGATTTTTCTCGTTAATGACTCTAGTTTCAAGTTCTGAGATCTTGGGTGATTTTCTCACTGCTCCTAACCCAAGATCCTAGCCTGAACTACTGTTTGTGTGAGCTCAAAAAAGAGTAATGTGATTGATTTTATTATCGCTTGATTCTTAGTGTACTTGATTATTAGTATTGTGGAGGGGGAGTGGACGTATGAAATGTAATGAGACTCTGACTCAAGAAACCATGCAAAACATGCTCTAAATGTTTAATTCGATGAAGAGTATTTCTACAAGGAGATGTTTCTTTTCAACATCCATGCACTAACATTCAAATAACACAGTTCGAATTTAAAGATTCAGACTTCTATCTACCTCTTCTTAACAGTCTATGAATTGAAAATTTTAGAATTAACTCAGCTAGATGCAGAAAAAACTAAAAAACTAAAATAAAAATTCTTCTCTAAAAAGTAAATGCTTTTGACACTAACTTTTCAAACAAGAGCAAACAAACAGAAATTTCAGCTTATTAAACAAGCACAGGGATTCAGTCAAGGAGATATACTGATGGCCAAAAAATTCTGCAGCTAAAACACAATCACAGCAGTGAAAAACAATTTTTGGCTGAGTAACGCACTGTCTTTGAGTAAAGTCAGTGTTAATCTTGAGACTAATGCACTGTATTTAACCAGAGTCAACATTATAACGCACTGGAAACCCTACAAGGGTAGCGTTAGCTAGGGAAAAATTCTTCAGATGGTCAAACAGAAACAGGATTGAACTCTGCGAGCTTTTGAAATGTCTACTGGGCATAAGTACTGGTTGGAAGGATCTGTGAACAGAGGAGAGAAGAAAGGAGGAAAGGAATAGTCTGGAAACTATGGGGAAAGTCCCTAGCGAAGTCGCCAATTCTGCTATAGGGTAAAATGCTTGGGTTGTTGGTTATCGTATATCCCTCTCAGGGCTTTTCGGTGCCCAAGGCAGACAGTAAGATTAGTTGTACATTTCACAAATATGGCATATACATGTTCATATTAACTTAAAATAACTTGATGGAATGTGATAGAGAATTACCTCTTTGATGATCTTGGAGTCCCTTGGAGAGCACTAGGCAGCGAAACAAGAGTCCTTCTTCACCGGCTCCAAATCTTAGTCCCGCAATCAATCAAATCACTTGTGTAATTTCTAACACAACATATATTCTATCAATTAAGCTAATATATAATTAACATCTAAATTATACCCATCTGAGCCATTCATATCATGCTATGTAAATATTCAAACAATAATGACAATATTAAGCATCGAATGGACCAAAAAAATAGAGTTCTATTGATTTTGAAATAAGGAGGATTACAACCGTCGGTTGTACCAAGCCCTCCTTAGCCTTCCAATCTCTCTTTCTCTCAAGTAGTGAAGTCTTAGTCAACAAGCTCTCTAGGAACCTCTTTGACTCTTGGCCTTCACTCTATAACACTATTCTCTACTTCACAAGTATTTAGAAAATTAGCAATCCTTCTACCTTCAACTAAGAGCCTTCAGCTCCTTTTTATAGGAGAGGGAGAAAGCCATTGTTTCCTTTCTCTTTCCACTAGTTTGGAATAGAAAACACTAAGACATTTCTTTAATCTCTATGCTTTTGCCTCCTTGGGAGTTCAGTCTTTTATGGCAGTGGCCAGTAATGAATTGGTGCTTTGCAGTTTCCTTAGTGAACTAACTCTCTTGTGAGGGAAAGCCCGAGATACAAATCATTCTCCATGCGTTTTTTCCTTTTCAAACTTAAAACATGGGTAACGCTGCCCTCTAGTGTAAACAAAGCATTTCCCTAGCCATTAACGTGGAACATTCACTGATCTCATGCGTTATAACGCTCTTGTTTTGTTATAGAGAGGTGTTACCTTGGAAGAAATAGTTTTAATTTAGGTCTTTATATTCCTTCCATATTTTTCTTCTCCTCTAAGCTAATGAGGAGGTATTTTGACCTGTAACAACCATGTATTTGACTGGTGTGAAGATGTTTTCTACTGAGTTTGTGCAGAGTTGACAGCGTGTAAGACTCGAACCCAAAGAGAGTTTGGGTATGGTACACTGATCATGTCATTCATACTAGAGAGGGTGTCCGCCATGAGGCCAAGAATGGTCAAGGATGCATTGGGCCCACGGGAGCCAAGATAGGCTTGCTGGGTAGCTTTGACTCTGTGGATTGGAGAGGGTCCAATCCGTCATTGTTTTGATGAGGGATTCTTCGAGTGGCTTGAAGACCAGATCATCATGATTGAAGATTATCCCTATGCAGTTATGAACTATACATAAGATCTAGAGTTGGTATTTCCCTTGGGCACTCAGTGGGGCCTATATGGTAAAAAATATCATGATCAGTGTAGTTTTGAAGTATTTTTTGTATATTTTTAATGTTTATGCAATTTTTTTGTTTAACGGGTGAAACTGTTTGTTGACATGAAGCTTCTTGCTTGACACAGATGTGGCATCTATCCATCCAGTCGGAGCCCCTCGCTATGCAAGGCAAGGAATGCAGCTACCTGGGGCTGGTGCAGCAGTGGAGGTTGTAGAAGCTACTGAAGAGGGTGATGACACACAGATTTTGCAGGAGCTTACTAGAAACCTAAAGGGTTTAAGAATGGGTGTGCTGCCTCTTCCCATGAGAGAGATCCTGATATGTCTATAGTGTCATACAGTGGGCGTGCCGAAGAGATACTTGGTGCCTCTGAGGAGAATAGCCATAGAAGTTGTCTGCTATTTTGAGCAGCAGGCTTAGCAGGAGGAGTGGATAGATGTGTAAATGTCATAGCGAGGCTTTAGTGAAGCCAATTTTTTGTAAAACACCCAAGTTTTGAGAAGTTTTTTGATGTAATCTAAACTGGACATGAAATTATATATATATATATATATATATATATATATATATATATATATATATATATATATATATATATATACATATTTTGGTGATTTTTATGTCATGTGTTTTTTAATGTTTATGTATTTTCTAAGGTAAAAAATATATACTCATGTATGACTCTTTCTATAATAAGTGTGACAAATGCCAATCTAACACATAATTCTCCAATGAATTAGCTAATGCATTAAATTCTCTAGGAATTTTCTCAAACACAATGGTTTTAAAGTGACATTCTAAAAGTCACACCCTCAAGAAATAACGTAACAAGACATGATGACGGATGGGATAATGATTGTTTAACTACATAACTATGAGTTGGGAATATAACCTAACCACTAGATTGTAGATGTCGTGAGATGCAGATTCCATAAGGAGTTGGATCACCAACATATACTCAGAAATGTTTTTTTTGGCATTGCCCAGGAAGATTCCCCCGGAACCAAGGAGTTCCGACTCAGGTGTGTAGAGGACCCAAGAAGCTGATGCAATGTACCTAGTATGATGACTAGCACCATTTGCATATCCAACATATGATAAGGATGATTATGGCATCTGTGTAAAAAATAAAAAGAGTGTGTATGAGAAAAAACTCAAAAACCCAAAATATCCGAGAAATCAAAACAGAGGCAAAACTCATATACATAAAATTACAAAGCATATGCCTAGTGGAGAAATAGGAAAAATACTTCTTCGGATAGAGCCCATTGTGGGGCTCCGCAAGTGGAATTACATTATAGTCCTGAAGTCTGTAAGCTCCTTTTGAGAGGATCTTGGTGACTATGTAAGGACCAAGCCATAATTTTTGAAGTGTTCCTGCCCCCAAGAGGTTGTGCCTTTGATCGTAGAGTAGAATGAGATCACCCTCTTGGAAAGAATAAGGCTTAACATATTTTTCACATTAATCTTTAACTTGGCATTGGTGAGCTTTGAGTGCCAATGTGGCATCTTGACGAGTTTCGTCCAAATGATCGAGCGAGAGCAAGCACTCTTCTATGGCGGTGGTGCTAGGTAGGAGTTCAACAGTGAGCTTGAGTGATGAAATCTCACACTCGATTGTGAGTACTTCTTCCAGGCTGAATTTGAGTTGAAATGGCGTGAATCATGTGGCAGTTTGACTGATGTATGGTATGCCCATAACGTGAAATATAACTTTCGATGCCAAGTGGTTTTATGATTGCTGACTAGCCGATGAATCATGGTTTTGAGGATGCCATTTACTGCTTCGACTTGACCATTCACTTGCGGATAGTAGGACAAAGACTAATCTTGTCAAAATCCTTGCATGGAAGTTAATTCCATCATCATATGGTTCTAAAAATGTGACCCATGATCTGTGACAATTGAAAGGGGTACACCAAAACAATAGATAACCTGATTGAACAAGAACAGAGCGACGGTTTCTCCATTGGCCCTAAAATTGGGAATTGATTCTACCCATTTCATAAAGTATTCAACTGCCACGACAATGTAGTTGTGTCTGTCGACTGAAGTGGGGTTGCATGTAACGAAGTATGTTACCCATTTATCGAAAGGACCAATGCAGACAAACGGGTGGGGAGGGGCGGGGTGAGCACGCATTTTCTTTGTGAAAATTTTACATGGATGGCACTTCTAGACTGCTGCGATGTAGTCTTTAAACAAATTGGGCCAATAATAGCCTACACACGAGATTTTCTGGGCAGTAGCTATGCTAGAAAGATGACCGTCGCACGGCCCCGCATGGAAGTCATTTAAAACACGCTCTGCTTCATCAAAAGTGAGACAACGCCAAAGAATAGTATCAACACCACGATGATATAGAGTATCGTTTAGCACGAGGTAGTGTTTCTCTTGGTGGAAAATACGATGGTGTTCATCAGACGTGAGAGTTGGGCAGACGCATTGAGTTTGGAGGTAGACCAAAATGTCTCCATACCAAGCATCTGAAGAATCGACTAAGTAGATGGATTCAACAAGAAGTGGATCATGAGCTACATATCCTGGGTCAATTCTAGGAAGGTCTGATAGTAAGTCGGTAAAGACTAGAGATTTCTTTGCTTTGGCAGCAGTGAATACCAAGTCAAATTGTTGGAGGATCACTATCCATGTGGAATATTTCCTCCAATAACTTGGCGAGACAAAATGTTTCTCATGGGATTCTCCAAAGCAATAATGGTAGTCTAACGTAGTAATATATAGCGTTGGAGTCGGGTGATAGCAAAGACCACCATGAGATAGAGTTTATCCACATGTGAATATCATAGATCGGGTCCGATAAGACCTTTTTACAAGTAATATATCACATGTTCACAATCGTCATCGTGAAATTGAACTAGAACCATGCCAAGTGAGGATGGTGAGGCTTCCAGGTAGAGGAGAAAGTTGTGTGAATAATTGGGGGCACTAAGAAGTGGGGCAGAAACGAGTGCCCGTTTCAAGGCATCAAATGACAGTTGATCTTGGTCATCCCACAAATATAGTGTTCCCTTCTTTAATAAGCGCATAAAGTCTTTTGTCATCTCGGCATAGTTTACTATGAAATGAAGTAAAAAGTTTTCTTTCCCTTGCAAACGTTGGAGTTGTAGAATGGATTGACGTGTCGGTAATTCAATAATCGACTTAACCTTATCGGGATTAAACCTTATCCCGTGCTTGGAGAAAATAAAACCCAGAAGGTGTCTAGGCTCAAAAAAAAATACGCACTTATGTGGATTTAGACGTATATTGTAGAACCTACACCGAGTGAATATTTGTTTCAGATGCGTGAGGTGATGGGATCGCTTCTTGGAATGAGCCAGAAGGTCATCCAAGTAAGCTTGTACAATATGCCTAATGTCATGAAAGGCGTAGTCCATAGCCCTTTGAAATTTTTATCCTCCATTCTTCAAACCGAATGGGAGTTTACGATACGTAAATGTGCCCCAAGGATAGATGAAGGCAGTTTTATGCTGGTCATATTTTTTAATCGCAATCTAGTTATATCCCGAGAAACCATCCATAAAGGAAAAAAACTCACATCTGGAGTAATCATCAAGGATCTGATCTATGAACGGCATAGGATAATTGTCTTTTGGATAATTTTCATTCAAATCGCGATAATCAACACAAACTTGGATGGTGCCTTGTTTTTTGTCTATGGGGACTTTATTGGAAACCCATTCTGTCAAAGGAACAGGATAGATAAAACCAAAGTTCAGAATTTTTTCGACTTCAGTCTTAATGGAGGCCACTTTGCGTGGGTGGAAAGGTTAGAGTCTCTGCCGAAAAGGTTTGGCATTGTCATAAACTTTAATTTCATGCTCGACTATAGATGGATCTATGCGGGGAATTTCATCGTCAGACCAATAAAACACATCGTGTAATTCCTTATAAAGGGATGTGAGGTGTGGAATTTACTCAGGATTTCAATCTTCTCCAATCTGAATATTTTCCATGATACCCATTTTGACCGAGATATTAATTAGCATGGTCTTATAAAGGTTTCCCAAGTTTCCTTCCGAATCGATAGTTTGAATAGTCATGTAAATGGAAGAGATGATCTCAGGTGGGTCAAAAGATGGGATTTGAATAGTTATCATGTTTGAATCGAACATCGAAGCATGGTGGTGGAACTCACCCCAAGTTTGTTCTTCTAGAGACATGATCTCTTGAATAGTTCATCCGTAGGTAGGACTTCATTGAAGAGATCCTTAGAAATAACCTTCATGGGCGGGAGATTTGTACCATTGGTTGAAACCATAGCTGTGGAGGGTTCAGATGCAATCTGGATGCCTTGATAAGCCAACTCAGCTGGTGAGACTGGCATCTGGTCTCCATAGGAGTCAATTTCTGAAGGCGTCGGTAGGATCCATGGGTCGATAGAGCTATCCAAAGTGTTGGATATCATTGCAACCATATGTGGAGCCTTAGTTTGCAGGAGAGGAAAGCAACCCATCAGGGAATATTCCTTCAGAAGACCGATACCAATACTAACGTATGAGTTAGGAATGCCTCCTATTAGGGGTATAGTACTACTTGGTAGCGTGGCATAATCAGGGGTGCAAAAGGATAATTGATCCGTTGTGACTATTTTCCCATCCAATGGAAAGAGGACGAGTCCGAAGACCAAAGAAACAATGGCAGTCATTGTGTATGACCAACTGCGATCCAGCAATAGATTATAGTCGAGATGATGATCTACGACTTCTATGTCCACCATTATCATTTTCCCACTAAGGGAAATGGGAGAGCTAGCAAGGTATCCTTTTGGGAGTAAAGTGTGGCCATCGAAAGCTTTAAGGGAATTCGACGGCAGAGATAAAGTGGGAGAACCCAAAGTGAGCCAGCAAGTATTTGCATAACGTAGGTCGAAGCGCCTTCATTTATGATAGTACGATGGATTGGTCTCCCTTCCGACATGACTTGCACCTGGAATGAAATTTGGTGTGAGAGGCAAGGTTTAGATTTCTCCATGTCAAATATAACTAACGTAGAATCTTGGGGGTCAATCCCACCAATGGCCTAAAGCAAGGCTTTCCTTTGTGTTGGGAAAGCTTGCAATACTTCGAGAGTAGACATAGATGATGGTGCCTGCACCAAATATTCTAAAATATTGTAGTTTTGGGTGGCACGTGCAGAGGTGTTATGAATCGTGTGTCAAAGTGTCCCTTTGGGGGGACGAATCATAGGTTTAGCAGCGGGCCGTTCGATATTTAAATTGTTGGGCGGAGGTGGATTTGAACTGGTACTAGGTTCCTAAGTATCAATGACAAGATTTCCATAAATTTTGGTTTGTGTTTGGAGTTAAACACTTTCTATGCCATAAATGGCAGACGATCCTTCATCGGAAGTATGCGTACCACCATTACCCCTTTGCGGGGGTTGTGGTGGGTTTGCAATCATGTGTTGTTTTTGCTGCTATGGATTAGGGAAGGGATTATGAAGGATGAGAGGTTTCCTCCTAGAGTTCTTGTTTGTGATAAAATTTATGCATTCCTGCAGCGAAGGACATTTGTATGTCAAGTGGTCCTCCACACAGATTCTGCAAGGAAATTTCATGGGTTTCTCTTTCCCTTGGTTGGTTTTAGCAGCGTTTTTCTGATTCGGATTATTCTGATGATCCAACTGCTCTTCCGAAGAAGAGGTATTTTTCTTGTTATTCTTTTTTTTCCACTATTTTTTTGTGAAAGTTGCACAGAATTTACCTCAGTGGTAGGAAGAGTGGTCGATTGGTTAGGGGCAGTGGCAGCTGAAGATGGCTAGGAGGTTTTCCCACTAGGCTGTTTTATGGCGATACTAGATATTGCACCAACGAGACCATCAACGTGTGCTCCAAATTTCTGAGTAGCGGGAGGATTCAGATTACCAGGGGCATGGGGGAGTAAATCATATAGTGTGCCAGATTGTGAATATATCAAATCTAAATGGTGTGCATGATGAATGGATTGATCTTCCATGACCGCACCAGACAGAAAAATTTCCTTAGCTAGGGTTGGTAAGAGTGACTTACAAAACCAATTAGGTAAGAGATGATCCAAGATTGGCGCTTTTACCAGCCTCCTCCTACGTCTCCATTGATGAATGTGATCGGAGATGTGGGTGTTGGTGTCTTAGTGCAGTGAGGTTAAGATTTCCATGCCAGTTCTGCATCTAATAGGTAATTCGAAGTTCTTAATAAATTATATAGCTAAGGTGCCAAAAGTGTTGACGGATCCACATGGTAACTCAATGTACCATTTGGCATCATTTCGTGTGAGAGTGCAGGCGAAAAGTAGAAGCTAGATACTATCATCCACCATGGAGTTAGAGACAAACCATAGATGAAAGGTGTTGATGTGCATAGCCAAATATTCCCCTTGGTTCCCGTCGAATTTAGGGATGTCAGATGAAATATTGTGTGGTACTGGAGGCTAGAGTGGGTTGTGATTGATGGGATCGTTGGTCAGTTTGTAGATGTTGGGGATGTCTAGAGCTGCCAAAAATGGCAATTGCGTGTTTTCCCCTAGATCTAACCAAGGAAGAATAGGTTGACTATTCAGACCATAGGGTTCACCCATCAATGTGTTACAAATAGGATAAGTAGGAATTTTTTGATAAAATTTCCCTGTGGGTGGGGGTGTAGGAATGTATGGTTGTTGTTCGTAGGGAATATTGTACTGGGGGCTAATGGTTGGTTGGTCCCAATGTAAAAGTTTCCCCCTTGTCCAAATGGATTTTGGGGTTGATTTTCCCATATGGACATAATAGAGCTAGCTGGAGGCATACTACTATTTGCATATTTAAGCAACGGAATAGATCCTATACCGAAATTTTGACCACTTTAGGGAATAGTGTTTATAGTGGGATGTCCTGTTTGTCCTGATAATTGCAGGGGTATCGAAGTGCCCCCATCATCTATGTGTTGGTGACACTTCCCCCTTGCATGGTAGCCAAGGGGTTTGAACTCAACGAAGGGTTCCAACTGAAAGGGTTGCTAAAAGGAACCGAAGTAGCCCCGCTCTTGGGAGCAAGTACCATGGGTCATAGCATAGTCACCGTAGGAGTAGGTCCCGAAGGATTCGGAGATCCACTAGCAATTGTGGTGACCGCAGCGCTGGGACCAAGCATAAGATGGCTACTAGGGCTGCCAATTATTGGCGTAGAACAGACTACCGACAGGGAAGATGGTGGCTAACCTGGGTTGGTTTCCATTGGCATCGACCCTATGGGTGCCGGTTGTGAAATGGATGTTGGTGCAACCGAAGACATATCATGGCTTGGTTTAATCTGAACTAACACTGGCACCAACGAATCAGTGATTTGAGTATTGCAAGGAGGTACAACTCATTCCATGAAAGGATCCTCTAGAGATTACGTGTGATATGGTGCTATGTGAAAATCAGGGGTTGTCACCGGAGGTTGCTCCTCTGAAGAAGTCGTGAAGACAGATGGTGAAGGTCGAAAGACGCCACGGTGACCTATTTATTTTTATCAAATTTTAATTATTTGTGATGTATTATAAAGTCTCAGTGATAGTAACCAGACACCTAAAAAAGAAAAAAGAAAAAAGGACTTTCTAGAATCAATCAACAAGCAGCTAGAACAGGGTGGTCCCGTCTGAGTACTACCGTTTGCTGGAGATGAAACCCAGTATCACAATAGCATACAGAGAGGGTTAGATGTAAAAATAGTTATGGTTACCCTAGAGATTCGCCCAAACCTCAGACAATAGGTGTAAGCACTCTCTTGAAGATGAGTACCCTCCCAAAGACCGAAGACAGAGTAGGTCCATCAATTTTAGGTACCAGGACAGCCCGTCCCAGTCACCTCGTGTAAGTCCCTAAAACGTTTGGCCATTAAAGATACCTCAAATCACAAACATCATCAGGGGGTTCACGGTCATAGACAACACACTATATGGGTAGAACACCTAGATCCCTGATCTAGTTTTGACATTCCTGAAGGGAACCCCAATATATAGCATTCCCAGTGAATGCACTCGAAGGTGGGCTACCTTATCATGCACCCTGGTTTTGTCTCGTGCTTAAGTCTTGTGGTAGTGGAGTGGTCTCGATAATATGAGTGTAGTATGATTTCAGTTATTAATGACTCTAGTCTCAAGTTTTGAGACCTTGGGTGATTTTCTCACTTCTTCTACCCCAAGATCCTAGCCTGAACTACTATTGTTGTGAGCTCAAAAAAATTTATATGATTAATTTTATTATCGCTTGATTCTTAGTATAATTTATTATTAGTCTTGCAGAGGGGGAGTGGACGTATGAAATGTGATGAGACTCTGACTCAGAAAACCATGTAGAAAATATGCTCTAAATATTCAATTTCAATGAAGATTATTTCTACAAGGAGAGGTTTCTTTCAACATCCATGCACCAAACATTCAAATAACACAGTTCAACTTTAAAGATTCAGACATCTATCTATCTTCTCTTAACAAATTTTTAACCAAAATTGTTTTAGAAATAATGGAGCTAAGTTCAAAAGAATAAAAGAAAATTTCTTCTTCAAAAAGTAGATGCGATTGACATTAGATTTTCAAAATAAGAGCAAAAATACAAAAATTATAGTTGGTAAACAAGCACAGGGATCCAGCAAGAGAAGCTATTCTTATGGCCAATAACTCCATAACCAAGGGGAAACACAACAGAGGTGTAAATAGCAGATTTTGCTAGGTAATGCAGGCAAGAAGGGGCTATAGAGTGTTAATATTGAGACTAACGCACTGTATATGAGAAACGACCGCATCATAATGCTTTGAAACACTTACAGGGGAAGTGTTAGTCAGGATAAAGTTGCACAGATGGATAAGTAGGATCTAATATGGACTTTGTGATATTTTGAGATGTTCACTGAGCATATAAGTTGGTCGGAAGGATATATGAACAGAAGGAAAAGAAAAAAGTCATAGGAATAATCTACAAACTTGGGGTTTACTCCCTAGCGGAGTCACCAATTCTGCTATAGGGTAAGATGCTTGGGTGGTGGTTATTAAATATCCCTATCAGGGCTTTCCAGTGCTCGAGGTAGACAGTCAGATTAGCTGTAAATTTCACAAACATGTTGTGCACATGTTCATGATAATATCTATAATTGATAAACTAAGATAGAGAGATTGCCTCTTTATAGATAGCGGATCCTATGGAGAACAACAAGCAGCGAAGTAGAGATCCTTCTTCTTCGACTCCAAATCCAGACCCTGCAATCAATCAAAGCACCCGTGTAATCTCTACAACAGTATAGTTTGTTATTGATTAAAATAGCGTATAAGAAACATGAAACGATACAGATCTACGCCATTCATATCATGCTACATAGACGATTGAAATTTTTTTTTGACACTGATGCATCGAATGGAAAAAATAGATACATTTCTATTGATTTATAAAAGGGAGGATTACAACCATTGGTTGCACCAAGCCCTCCTCAACCTTCCAATTCCTCTCCTTCTCTCTCTATTTCCGAGCGTGATGATTGTCAAGGCAGAAATTTCTCAATGAACTTCGCTGATCTTCAACCCTCACACTACAACAATGAAATGCCACTCCACAGATATTCAATCCTTCGACCTTAGACCAAGAGCCCACAACTCGATTTTATAGAAGACGGAGAGGGTAAACCTTACCAACTTATTCAGCCAGTTTGTAATGGGAAAGATCAAGATGTTTCCATGTTCTTCCATGCTTTTTCCTTCCTTAGGAGTCTAATTGTATTTGGCAAGGCCTAATAAAGGGTTTGTGCCTTTTAGTTTCTATTTTGCACTGGTCCTTTATGAGAAAAATCTGGAATTGCCAGTCACTTTTCTGCAAGATCTTTTCCCTTTTCACACTTAAACACGGATAATGCTGCCCCTTGGGCAAGATAGAGAATTGCCCTAGGTACTAAAGCTCTGTTTACATGTCTCAATTGCATTATAGTGCTGTCTAGCTACTTCTCAGGTGCATTACGTTGGAAGAAATGGGTCTTGTCTGGGTCATTTTCTTCCTTCCATGTCACCTTCTCCTCTGAGATGATGAGGAGGTAATTTTTCCTGTAACAGATGCCCCCTAAAGTGTGAGGTCAGAGATGAATACGATGGTTGAAATACTTTATAACAAATGTAGCATAATGAGAGGAATTGGATAACTGAGGAAAACCTGAAACAACAACATATGTCAGAAAATATAGTATTTGTCTTGAGTCGAGCATTCCCATGCTCAGTAGCTAATCAACATGATTTATCTAGAACAAAGATATGAACAGTGTGTCGACTGGTAAGCATAATGTGAAAGTTTCTATCATAACAGGATCAAACTAAAAAGCTATCTCCAAAAAACAATATCACAACTTGGGGAAGGAAACAAAGTTGTAATGGTGTAACCCTCGACCCAAGGTCTTGGTCGCCGCTTCACTAAACTGCATATTCGCATACATGTGAATGAATGAGTCTGAATTGAACATGTATGAAATCGTCTAATTACCAGTAAATAACAAAAACTATTAATAGATGCGAAGGAGGCCATCAATAATGATGATGGTTCCCAAGATGCACAGTACAATCTAGCGAGTGAATAAAAATATTTGATGTTGAACACTCGTAGAATCGTTCGATCGGGAGCCAATAATGAGAACCCCCAACCAAACACAAGATGACCTGCCACTGATGTCTGCAAGTATCCGGGTACTGACGTGTTTCTGGATCAACTTCCTAGATAAGATGTTGAATTCGATAGGAAGAGATCTGTTAAAGGGTAGGCACTAAGGCATCCTACATCAGCTGACACGAAACAGGAAAAGATGATTTTTTACTAATGGAAATAATTAAGGGCAAATGGGAATAACTGACGATAAATAAGTTCTGGCATATGATGGCATTGGTTAATACAAGGAGAAGTAGACAGTGGGATCCTCTTGAACAATAGAAGGCACTCTAACAGGGTACTAGGTAACTTAGGCTTAATGAACACCAAAGAGTGTTAGGATTCACCAATGCAGGAACACTCAGAGACGAAGGCTAAACTCATAGATGGTAGGGTTTGGCTAAATGCAAAACAGTTTTCTAGGAAGTGCCATGTTCAAGATTTTGTGCTACAAAATTGACCCTTATAAAATGCAATAGAAGAAGTATCCATGATGTCCAAATTTTTCCTTGTCTGATTAACTTTAACGAGTCCAGAAGGGTAAACTCAGTGATTTTTTCATATTTATAGAGTCCGAAAAACATCGTAAAATAAAAATCGAGGGGGTACCTTTGTCATGTTTTATAACCGAGAGCGACGAAGGGAGAATAGTAAGCCCGAAACTATTCATTTTCCGTTAGTTAGTCCATTGAATTCGGAACAGTGAGAAACCTATGTTCGATGGAAATCTACCTCTATTTCTTATGAGTACTAGGAGATGGAGTACACTCAATGTTCTTTGTGAAATTTTAACAAAGAACATTGAGTGTACTCCATCTCCTAGTACTCATAACAAACATGAGTGGCATCGAGACCGCTGAGGTCTTTGCTGTGGATGATAGTTTGCTTGGTTGGTGCCAAGAGTCAGCACGTGGCCACCAAGGCCCAGGTGTTGTTAGCACTAGATTAGATGCAGCCCCAGGTATTTTACTTGTGTAAATGTGTTGTTCATTAAGTTCATGTAGAGTTGACAGTGTGTAATACTCGTACCCAAAGAGAGTTTGGGTATGGTACACTGATCGTGTCATTCATACTAGAGCGGGTGCCGACCATGAAGCCAAGAATGGCCATGGATGCATTGGGCCCATGAGGGCCAAGACAGGCTCGTTGGGAAGCTTTGATTCTGTGGACTGGAGAGGGTCCAATCCATCACTATTTTGATGAGGTATTATTCGAGTGGCTTGAAGACCAGATCATCATGATTGGATATAATCCCTATGCGGGGATGAACTATATAGGAGGTCCAGAGTTGGTATTGCCCCCGGGAACTTAGTGGGGCCTAGATGGTAAGAAAGAGCATGATCAGTGCAGTTTTGAAGTATTTTTTGTATATTTTGAATGTTTATGAAATTTTTCTGTTTAACAGGTGAAAATGTTTGTTGACATGAATCTTGTTTCTTGACACATATGTGGCACCCGTCCGTCCAGCCGGAGCCCCTCGCTATGCAAGGCGAAGAATGTAGCTACCTAGGGCTGGTGCAGTAGCAGAGGTTGTGGAAGCCATCGAAGAGGGTGATGACACACATATTTTGCAGGAGCTTACTAGAAACCTAGAGGGTTTAAGTATGGGTGTACTTCCTCTTCCCATGAGAGAGATCCTGATCCATCTGTTAGTGTCAGTCTAGTCATAATGCCATCAGTGATCAAAGTTACTCTTTGCATTTGCATATTAGGAGTCCCATAATAATCAATTTCACCATTTCGCTAGGTCATGGATTCATTGATGGTAGTAATTTTTCATCAGTTTTTCCCCTCATGAGGTACTTGCTGATTCTCCTTTATATGGTCTTTAGTCATTAGCCACCTTCATTCTCAAAATCATATTAGTAGGTCATAGGATGGGTCTCATTAGTTTCTAGGGTCTCACCATGGTCAAATTAATGAGTCAAATATCAATAATATCAGCAAGGTCATGAGGAAGTCAATAAACTCAAAGTTGCAATTCAGAAGCTGTTATCTCCATAAAGTGATGTCCCTGCCTTCAGAGACGTTTTCCACAGTGTGCTAAGTGCCAGATCATCTTCAAAGCAGATCCATCAGAAAGAGCCCGGAAAGAGCTTTCCAACAGTATACTACAATCTCAAAACTGACTTCTGGATTGAAATTTATGCTTAAGTGAAGTAAAAGCCCTCTATTCCCTAAGCCTCCCCTATTTCCCATGTTTTCCTTCTAACTTTATGTTTAAAGTTTTGATATTCCCTTTAAAAAATCACTTTTTCCCCTTTTCGATCACAAACTCGCATTATAAATTACTTAAAACAAAAATGCGAATTACATAACCACTTCCCCTCCATGCCTTAAGACTTTATAATGAAAATTTCACATTATAATATCCCACCGCAACCACTTTCCCTTCACGCCCTTAAGCCTTATAGCAAAGTTCAAAAATTTACGTTATATAAACCCCCCAATCAAAAATCGCAATCGCGTGTTCTATTTGAAGAGCTCCGATCAGCCCATCGCAAACACTTGCGATGTGAATGATCACACAGAACTCCGATCATCGCAATCGCACGTCCCTCCCCCGATCCTCCGATTGCGATCAATCACATTCCCCTATGATCGCGACCTCTGATTAACAACCCCCGATTAACCCGCAACCGTCGATCTTCCCTGTCGATCGGATGGCCCTCGATGAATCGCATCCCCTCCTCCGATCGCAACTATCCTCCCGATTGTTCCGATTGCGATTGCTTTCCCCATCCGATTTGCGATTGCGATTGGCCCTTGGGTCCCACCATCAGTAATTCCACCCATTCATAAAATAAAGGGCTTGTTTCCTTGTTAACTTGAAATTTTGGTACAAAGGGTTTTCCCCCTTCAATCACATCAGAACTATTGTATATGCCATTCCGCTCCGTCCCACCTCCCGATTTGCGATTGCGCTTACTGTTTATTATAGATATCTCTCCGCTCTCCTCCGATCCCGATTGCATTTTAATTTCTCCACTGTATATCCCTCTTCCGCCTGATTTGCGATTGCGATTCCCATATGGGTCCCGCCTCCATTTCCCTTCCCTTTTCCCATTTAAACGCATTTTCCCTTCACGAAAAAGCATAAATTCATTTTATCAGCATTCTATTAAAGACCGGAGAATGAAGAACTAAAGGAAATCGAAACGTCAGGAGGCGAGAAATAAAATTGTAACAGTCGCATCTTCGGCAATGATTCTAAAGTATCCATGCTATAGGTTTAGCCCCCGCATTGGATATCCAAAAATTTCAAGAGGAATAATGTAACGCAGCTCTTCCTTTACGAGAAGATTATGAGCTCTTGGTCTTCCATCGTCAGTTATGATTCCTCATATTCCCATCGATCTATATTCCCACAAATTATGTCTATTTATTGTAAATCCCAATCATTTGTAAAGGGCTGAAAGTCTGAGGTCTGAAAACTCAGAAGAGGGGAATAGTGTGGCAGTGAGCTCTGCGCTCCATTGTACAGTTTGGCAGGGAAATAATAAAGCGATGCAGCTCTGATTTGTGGGATTCATGTGGTATGAGATTTAGCATATGTCTCTTTTTTTGTTTTTCATATGTACATTGTTATGTTGCAACATTCATTCATAAACATTTCCAGTTGAATGTTTTCAAGTTAAAAAGGTAGAATCCATTTTATATGCGCTGCCTTGGGGAATCATTCATACTCTGTGTATTTTCTTCTGTTTGAAAAGGATCCATCTATTATGCCCTTTTCAGCTTCTCAACAGTCCTTCCACTCCATCTTATGTCAAACTAAATTGCTAATTCTCCTGCCTATCTTGCCCCATGAAATACCCTATATCCTGATTTAATTTCTCAGCTCATGCTGTCCTTTTGTCCCATACATCCCTGAAAATTCGGTCATTTATTACAATTCCTCTTCCTATTTATATACCTAGCCTAAAATTAGTTTCATTACTTGTTTCATTGAACATCTATTCTACGGAGAGAGCCCTCTCCTGTCCTTGTAGGGCTAGCTACAAGGCTGAGCGTGGTTTAGTTATTACCCTGATTTGCCCTTTTCAGCCTGGGGTCCATTTCGGGTGCTAACATCTCTGGCGACCATACTTGGGAACATAATTACAAAATTTTTGCATAGAAGATTAATCACCCCAGTAATATTTTCCTGGTAAAGGATGACAAAGTTTAGATCTGAGTGTTGATAGTGAACAACAATCAGATGCATATAAAGGCTGAAAACATTCACCTGGAGACTCCATTCACTGAAAGATCCAGAAAATCAAATCCTTCATGGTGACTCCACTGCAGGAAGATCAGTAGCTTTAAATATTTTTAAGATGGAACGTATTGCAAGAAGGTATGCTCCCATGAGCCCAGATCATAATCCAGGTTTCCCAAATAAAATGCCCAAAGTGGATTGGCTTCAGAATTTGCCTATGTTAAAAAATGTGGAAGGTAATGATGCTGCTATTCATCTGGTGAAATTTCACATCCATGTGCATAAATTAAAGATCGATTTTCCTGAAGACTATTTGATGAAAATGTTTATGGCTACTCTCGAAGATGAAGCTCGATCTTGGTATGAAAGTTTGCCACCCGGTTGTATTTATTGTTTAAAATATTTTCATGCAATATTCTTTGAAAGGTACAGAGAATCTTGTTCGTATTTAATGTTAGTTCAGAACTGTTGTGAACATGTTAACAGTTTCATTGAAAATATTGAGAATTTTTATGAAGACGATGAATTCATGGACGAATAAATCATGGAAGCATTGTATGAAAATCCATTTCAGCAACACACAGAAATCTTAGAGGATATTTATCAAGATCAGCAGGATGAAGATCTTTGTACAGCTGAAAGACAACGTTTTATTTCAGATCTGGTTGAAATAAAGGATGATATGCAGGAAAATGATGTTCCAGTCCTAGATAGCGATAGAGTTAAACTAGAACTAGATTCAAAATGTGATGATGACGAGTATGTTGTTCCCGATCCTGTCATGGAGTGCTCTATTGTTAAGGATGCCTCAAACAAAGAAAATATAGTTACAGATCTAAACGCTCTCATCCCATCAGAACTATATCTTTACGAGGAAGTAATGCATTCCCTTAATGAACAACAAGATGAGATATTCGTTCAAATAAGGGTAAAGGTTTCTTTGGATGAATCTATGGTAGATGATAGAAATGACGGTGTCAGATCTCAAGAAACATTTGATTTTTTTTCTCTCATGACTAATAAATATGATGAGCAAAATAATAATCCGGTTGTTATATCATGTGAAAATGACCAACAATATATTCAAACTACAGAAGATCAGAACATTCAGGACTACCTTTCAGAATCTTCTTCCTATGTCTCATGTTTTGAAATGTTTTTTCAAGAGGAAATCTGCTCATCTACTTGTTCAGAATTTTTTGAAGACCAGGAACATACTCTTACTGAAGTACATTATGAAGAAATATCAGAATCAAGAGAAAAAGACACCTTGTTTCTTCAGTAGGAGGTAAATCTTCATGTTTTTCAGGATCCAATGGCAAATATGTTGCAGACAGTAGTGAAGGTGATTATTGCAGTATTCAGTGATGAAGGAGATCATGGTCAACTATGTTTTTGGATGCCCAGTGACAAGTATCTATGGTTGACCAGAGGATATGATCAGGAGAATCAATCAAGGAGGCATCTGCTTGATTGGTTACATTGGCATTTTGATATAGCCTGATGGTACATTGGTCTTCAAGAAACATAGGTGGTTATCATCAAGATTTGGAACATCAAGTCTTGGTCATATACTTCCATCAAGCTTCAAATGTTAATTTTTGTCTAGGTTAGCTTTGAGTCACTTTTGAGTCAGTTTGTTGGGTCAAGTTTCTTTCAGTACTCAGTTTGGTTTTTAGCTATTGACTCCATGCCCAATGGATAAGGCTACTTGGCCTACGGTGTTCTTGGCACCTCCAAGGAGCTACCTTCCCCATTGGAGCCAATGTTACTGTCAGTCTAGTCATACTTCCATCAGTGTGTTAGCGCTCAAATCTACCTCAAGCTGAAATGAAGTAAAAATCAAGGCTACATCAAACCACGCTCAGCCTCGTAGCTAGCCCTACGAGGACAGGAGAGGGCTCTCTCCATCAATCTCGATAAAATGAGCAATAGGATGCGAGATGACTTACAATAGGAACTGATTTTAGGCTAGTAAAGAGATAGGTAGGCGAGTTTTGATTTTGGCGCCGGAGAAATGTAAAACAAATTTGGGTCCGCTGACACACGACCATGACGGTGTTAAATGTATAGGTGAATATTCTGATGATTGGATATATGGACAGATGAGACCGACGAGGAGCCGAAGAGGGCAAAGAAGAACTTGGATCCTCTCCAAACAGCTGAAAACATATAGAACTAACTGAATTCAAAGGCCAAGCACTGTAAACAATGGATTCAACCTTATTCACTCATTCAATTTAGTTCAGAAGCATAATGAAAGGATGGCATACATTAAACATGAAGAAACTTACAGTAAACAAAGAAGAAACACCATCAAGAAACAGAACACCACAAGGATCCCAACAAGTGCCGCAAAACCCCTGATCTTTCCTTAGCCAAAATATGAAAAGTATGTACAATAGTATCAAAAGTATCCCAAGAGTCCAACCTGTAGAATGCCTCAGAAATTACAATATATAGATCACTCTAACCCCTTTCCCCACCTCTAGGGGTCGAATTTCCTCTTCAGGGATCAGTTTCAACCAATTCTAATCATGGAACTACAATCTAGGCAGCTAACAACTTGCCTCTAAAAGAGTGGAAACTGATCCATTACATGATTTTTTACCCTTTTGAGAGTG
The DNA here is from genome assembly GCA_034641835.2 of Pinus albicaulis. Lineage (NCBI taxonomy): Eukaryota > Viridiplantae > Streptophyta > Pinopsida > Pinales > Pinaceae > Pinus > Pinus albicaulis. The sequence goes on from JAXQQM020079297.1 coordinate 41,572, forward strand.
AATATTCTAGAATAGATAAAAATAAGCCAAAGTTACATGTCAAACATGAATTTACATCATAAAAACCCAAAAATTCCATCCACAAGCAAAACTGGTCCATACTAGGCGAAAATCTGAGCTGGCAGTTGAAAATTCAGCAAAAATTTAAGTGGGTCGCATTTGAGCCGAGTGGGTCGCATTTTTTCCAGCCTGAATTTGAGGTACTTCCCGGCATCCAAAATGATCTCATGATAGCTCGTTGGAAAGCCCTGGATGTTGACTATCCAACCCAAGTGGAATTTCCAAATTTGGAGCTTATTTGACCCTCCAAAACGTCTTTCTCTCAGAAGTACTTCCTGCTGGTGCAAAAGGTGGCAGCAAGGTGGTTTTCATGGTGTTTTTGAGCTCTTTGACCATCCAGATTTTGATGAAATGCTTAGGTGATGTCTGAGGATGCATAAATAACCATGAAAAATCCAAAAATGCAAAAATTTCCTCCAGCAAGTGTCCCGAAAAAAAGTGAGCATATGAGGGTGAGACCCACTTAACTGAAAAATCTGTTTTTTGACCCAAAAATTTGAAAATGACAAAATTTTCTCCGAATTTTCCCAAATTCGGAGCGGAGGTCCTCCATCATGTATCTTGCCCAGTCAACGAATCCTCGGCCAAAATTCGAAGTAGATTAGGCCTTTTCCGTCGTCTTAGTGCTTCGCGCAACCTCCTCTTCAGAATCCTCATTCTCGCTTTGCAGACATGCATGCGAGCCCAATAATGGCCTTTCATGTGACGAAGCATGTCTTTGTCCCGATTGGCCTTCACCAACAATTTCTCTAGATGAATGTTCACATGTGTGAGTACAGTATCTCGGTCAGCTGGTGTCATGTCACTGGGTCTCTTTCGATTCCACTGTCGATCCTCACGGATTCGACGCAACTCATAATATGTGAGCTCATCCTCAAGCTGTTTGTTGCGCTGCTCCAAATATTTAATCACCCACTGAGCCTTCTGCAATTGATCTTTCAGCTTGTCATTCTCGGCCCTTTGCTCCTGGATGACTTCCCTTAGTTTCGAGCTAGGAGAGCTCGCATCAACATCAATGACTGTGAAATCTGTGTCCCGGCCTCCTGATGGGCCCTCATCATGCATGGGCCTCTTGCCCCTGTCCTGTATCTGTACCTGCGCTGAAGAAGAAGGCAATACCCCTTCCACATCATGTGGAGATAATACTCGCCGTGTCGCTGCAAATAAGGCCCTGTGGCCTCGCTGATATGTCCGAACCAAAGGAGCGCTGATATGCTCAATCTCAGGCATGTCCGGCTGGTGTGAAGGCTCTCCTGCATCATGAACCGTCTCGGGAGGTGGCTGTGGCACTCTGAAAAAGTCTCTAGAAATGAAATCCTCCCAAGTGATGCCCTGTTCTGCCAACTGGTGCAACACTATGATCTTGATCAAAGCGTAATGGTATATACTCCTGTACTGCTGCGCTGGGCTCGTCTTCTTTTGCAAAAAAATCACCATCCTCTCTATGTTGCGATATATGAAATACGGAATATTCATCATACGTACCCTTGTGAAGTGCATCAACAAACGAATATGGTACGCAAAGAGATGAGCATATCTGCCCTCACAACTAAAATACTGAATGATGAGTTTCATCAGCGGTGCAAACTCATCCCTCAAGAATCTGAATGGAAAAACTCTGCTCAAGTAACTCATATATCCAGTTTTAATGTATGGCTCATAGTGGAATTTCTCTAAATGCTGATGTTTGTTCCATTCCTCGCCCATGTTTGGTATGCCAGTGGCTTGAGCAATAGTCAAGGGTGACAAAATGAATTCATCCCCGGCAAGATTTACCCGGCCATCCCGTAAATGTAGAACAAACAGACGAGCCAATTCACGATGAAGCCGGGTTTGTGCAATCATCTCACAAAATCGGAAACATGACACATACCGAAAACAATCCATTGCTAGTGGACATGCCTGCAACCGAGCCAAAAAAGTAGGCTCCTCTCTGCGATGATTACAACCTCTGACAACTCTATGAGACCCCCGTGGCACATTACCTTCAGTCGTGGAATCACTGCCTGACCCTTGCTCATACACTGACTCTGTCTCTGACATGGCTTTAAACAAGATATTGGAAATATGTATACTGATATAAGTACAGTGAAAACAGATTTATAATGTATGTTTCAACACCCAATAAATATCCCCCACTGTCAAAGCACCATAAGGGAACAAACAATGATAACAGCTCTATTTTAGGTGGATTTGAGATAGAAGCACAGTCTCTGTTTTAATTGCAAGTGAAATTTGACAAATGGTAGCAGGCAGCCTTTAGAATATTGGATAAACTTTGTCAAAGGGAACAATGAATCACAAGACTGTGTTTTTCAATGGGCAGTGAACAATGAGTATAAGAACGTTTTTATCATTGGGCAGTGAGACGCAATATGACCATGATCACCATGGAACACAAGCCATGACAGTGGTAAAACAATAATGATGACCACGGTGGTATAATGGGTGTGAAGACAGTGGGACTTTGACAATACATGCAAAGGTAGATATATCAATGATATAAGGTGGGAAAAAACTCATAAAACCATCCATATACATTTTAAAACCCTGAGGAACAAATCTGCCATGACTGTAGGGTTTTACTCTTCCATTCAAATGTTTAAAGTCTTCAAGATATCACCAACACATTAAAATCTACTGAGCAATAATTTAGAACCTGTTTGAAGGCAGCTGGAGATGATTTAAATCGAAACTGGGCGCTCAACACAACTTTTCTGAACTCTGTTATCAAGTGGGTCGCATGCGATCAAGTGGGTCGCTTTTGCCAAGTGGGTCGCATGCGTTGTAATTTACACTGGAGAAAACGCCCAGGTGGGTCGCTTTTGCCAAGTGGGTCGCTTTTGCCCAAGTGGGTCTCACGACCTCCAAACTCTGTCAACGATGCTCCAAAACTCGATTTCGGCCTCCAAACTCCAGATTTCGACTTCTATGCTGCGGATCTATGCAAATGAACTTGTTTGACATTTTATACATGATGTAAATATCTTTCACAATCAGATTTGATCAAAATCTATTTGATAACCCATATTACAATGTTTTTGCATTTTCACATTTGGCTTTTTAATACAATATCTCTCTTTTAGCTTTTTTGAGTTTTGAACTGATGATTTTGTTGTCTCTTGCAGGGGTATGGCTCTTTAGCTTAGGAAAAGATCAGGGGTCTGCATTGAAACTTCTTCTTGGTGAAATGAATACAATTTATTACAAAAATAAAATTGAACAATTTCTAGTTCCAAAACAGAGTTTTGGACTAGAAATGTTTTTAAATGCTGATGGTAATAAAACATGAAATCAAAATTTGCGGAACCATCCTCATCCTGCAGGCTTTATGACAATGTATGCAAATGACTCAAAACCCTAGACTCTAGGACTAAAGACACTTATTGACATTTAATGACCATAAATGAAATAATGATGATTTTGAGTGATTTTTTTGGAAGATTTTTTAAATAGCCCTGCAGGTGTAAGCATGAGGAAACATAAGACAACAGACCCCTTTGTCAGTCAATGGCATGCTCCTAGCGAAATGCAACGAAGTGGAACAAGCGAGACACCTAAGAATAAATATGCAAAAAACGAAATGATCACTGACGGAGGGCTGTAAGGACCGACTCTAACATTGGCTCCAATGGGGATGGTGGCTCCATGGAGATGCCAAGAACGGCAGATCTCTGGGGGAGTCAGACAGTGCCTTTCATCCATTGGGCGATGGAGTCATTATTTCAACTGATAAAACAAAACTTTGGACATTTTTATTGACTGCAGATTTGACTAAAGACTGACTGAAATTTGACCAAAACTGACATGACCAAAACTGACATGACTTTAAAACTAAAAGACTGATAAAACTGACTTGACAATTTCAAACCAACCAACCTCCATCTCCAGAATTATAGCCTTCGCTCCGGGCCCCAGACTGAAGATGAGAGATCGGTACACACTTGCAACGAAACAAAAGTAAAATGATATATACAATGATAATGAGATCAGCAGAAGATACTCAGAAGTAATATCGCTTCAGCAACCGACCATTGATCGGTCCTCCAAGACAATCATCTCCATTCATTTCTTTGAGAAGAAATGCATTTTGACCCCGATACGCTGCAATCTTAAAAGGACCCTTCCACAAATTTTCAAATTTGCCGTGCTTTCCCTTGTCTTCATTCCGAGCATCCCATTTCAAAACTACCTCATCCAACTGAAACTTATCCGCTTTTGCTTTTCTGTCGTAGATCTTCTTTATGCGCTCCTGCAACTTAAAAGTATTTTGAAATACCTCCTCTCGTGTCTGCTGTAAATGAATCATCTGATTAATCCTCCGCTGCATAGGATCTTCCTCACTCCCAGCCTCTTGAAGCAATTTGACCACCGGGACAACAAGTGAAGTAGGAAAAACCGTGTCTGTTCCGTAGACCAGCTCGAAAGGAGACATGCCAATGGACTTTTTCTGACTTACCCTATCAGCCCACAGTGCATTCACTAACTTCTTATGCCAGGCCTTTTTGTTGATTTCCAGCAATTTCTTAATAATATTCACCAAGGATTTATTCGAAGATTCCGCCAAACCATTTCCTTGCGGATGGTAGGCGGTCGAATGCCCCAAACTGATATTGTACTTAAAGCAAAAGTCAACCATCCTCTTAGATTTGAAAGCCGCTGCATTATCTATGATTATTTTACTAGGACACCCAAAACGTGACAGAATATTGTTTTCAAGAAAAGAAATAATTACCGCATCCGTGGCCTGTCGAGTGGGAATCGCCTCAATCAACTTCGTGAAGTAGTCCGTAGCTGTCAATATCCATCTATGCTGTCCGGAAGATGCTGGGTGGATTTCCCTGATAAAATCCAATCCCCACTGCTGGAATGGTGCACTAACTTCAATTGGTTTTAGAGGCAAAGGCTGTAGTTTCCGCTTCCCTTCGAAAATTTGACACTCATGACAATTTTTAACAGCCTTAAATACATTAGAAAACAAAGAAGGCCAATAATACCCTTCCCTTAAAATCTTATTCGCTGTGGTCTTCCAAAACAAATGACCTCCACAGTCACCTTTGTGAAAGTTCTCCAAAAAATTTTGAGCTTCCTCCTCTATCAAACAATTCAACAACACACCTCCAGGGTCTTTCCAATACAATGCAGAATTCAGAATGCAGAATTTAGCAGCTCTTAACTTCAATGTTCTACTCTTATTTCTAGGCATCCCAGGAGGTGGAGACAAATTCTGAAGCACGTATAAAATGTCAGCATACCAAGGGGAAGAAACAAAAATATCAGATACCTGGACTGACGTACTTTCCTCATCTTCATCGGACATGGCAGCGATCAAATTTATATCAAGAGCATGCAGATTTGTTTCAGCCATGAGCTTGGCGAGTCCTTGTCCTTTGATCAACTTGGTTGGTTTAATCTCCACATCGTATTCTAACAACGCAGCGATCCACTTACCCCTTCTTCCCTCTGGATCTGCCTGCACCAAAACATCTTTAACTGCTGCGTTAGGAACGTATGCTATAATGTGGGAATGCAGTATATACACACGGAAGTCTTTCAAAGCCTTTACAAGCGGAAGTTCTTGTTTCTCAATGATATTGTACTTCAATGCTCCATCCCTTATGATCCGACTGAAGAAAGCAATGGGCTTCTCAACTCCATCCCTTTTTTGCATCAAAACAGCTGCCAATGTGTGCTCAGAAGCAAAAGAAAACAAAATGAAGTCCTGTGTATAATCCGGGCTGATTAAAATAGGGGCTGAGGAAAGAGCTACCTTTACCAAATTGAATGATTTTACCACCTCTTCTGTCCACTTTACCTGACTGTCCTTTTTCAGCATGTTCGTGATTTCTCTAAGGTGCTCTGCAAGATTTGGAATGAAACGACGCAGAAAATTCATTTTACCATTAAATGATTGTATTTCTTTCTTGTTCCGGGGCTGTTCAATCTGCTGTATGGCTTCAACACGTGCAGGGTCAACTCGAATGCCATCTTTCAATATGATGTGGCCAAGGAGCTTCCCTTCATCCATGGCAAAAAGGCTCTTTTTCGGATTCAGCGAAATGCCATATTTTCTGCACTTCTGGAAAACAATTTTCAAATGATATAAATGTTCCTCATCAGAGTTGGAAAACACAGTTAAATCATCGAGGTAAACAACCAAAAACACATCTTTTTCGTTGGCAAAAGCCATGTCCATTGCACACTGAAAGGTAGCGCCTGCATTCTTTAAACCAAACGGCATTTTTGCATAATGAAATGTTCCCCAAGGAGTGGTGAACGCAATCTTGTCACGATCATCTTCCTGTACTAAAATCTGATTATAACCTGAGTATCCGTCGAGTAGTGACATCCTTGATGCTCCAACTACTCGCTGCAATATATGGTCCATTTTTGGCAGCGGATAATTATCCTTTAATGATACCTTATTCAAATTTATGAAGTCAATACATAAACGGATCTCACCTGTCTTCTTTCTCACGGGCACCAAATTTGATATCCAATCTGAAAATCGAATAGGCACAATGATTCCTGACTTATACAACCTATTTACCTCTTTTTCGATCGATGGTAGCAGCTTTGGATTGAGTCTCCTCAACTTTTGACGAAAAGGCTTCTGATTTGGTTTGATGGGGATCGTATGCTGAATGATATTAGTGTCATATGTTTTTAGATCTGAATAATCCCACGCAAAAGCATCAGAAAATGAAGATAACAATTTTACATACTCTGCCTTTACCTTTGGTGACAAGGACTTTGATAACTTTACCATCTTGGGATTCTCTGCTGTCCCAATATTTACCTCCTCAACACCTTTTTCTGTTGGCCTCAATGTCGGTTTGCGGGCTACATCGTCTTGATCGAACAGCTCCTCCAAAGGAATCAATCCCTTAGGAATGATGTTGTCCTTGAGTTGCAGCACTTCCATTTGATTTATTTGTATGTCATCATTACCATCATCATGTTCCATATCTATGGAGGAGTCTTTAAACTTACCCTTATTCTGCAGAAATTCACTAATCTCCTCATCATCCTGAAAGACTTGCCAACATCGCTGATTGTCTGGAACGGTGGGCCGGTGTTTCACATGTATCTCAAACTTGTTGCTGGAATTCATTGGAATTTTAAGATTGCTTGCTGCCTTAGCAAGTCCATCAGCAACACCATTTTGTATGCGGGGCACACATGTCAAAGTATGATCAGAAAATAACTTCAGAATGTCTAAGACTGCATTACGGTAAGCCCTCATGCGAGGATGCTTAGCCTGAAACTCACCTTTAACTTGTTTTATCACTAATTCCGAATCACCGTATACTACAATCCTTTTCACTTTCAGCTTCTTAAGAATCTTAAGGCCAGCAATGAGAGCCTCGTATTCCGCTTCATTATTAGAACAGTCAAATGCCAACTTGTAGGAACACACTCTCACATTGCTCGGGACCTTATCTGGAGCGGAAAATGGACTATGAATCCACACACCAATCCCAGCACCATCGCTGCCCACTGCGCCATCAAAATCCATGGTCCAAAGACCATCTTCATCATCCTCTAAGTGCTGAAATTGTACCGGCTCTGTTTTTTCTGTTTGCTGCCCATTGTCTTCAGCTGATTGCTCCACAATAGCTTGTTTTTCTCTTCTTTCTTTTTGCAAAACTTCTCTAAAATTCTCATTGATTTCTGGTATATCTTCTGCCTGAACTAATTGAATTTCTATATCATTAAAACTATCAGCAAGCAACACAAACGACTCTAAGTCGGTATGTACATAGTTTACAGGATGATTGATTGGCTTCTCTTTGCTAGTTATCATGTATTTCATCTTCTGCTCTCGATATAACTTTCTCATTTGACCGAAGACTGGAATTGTAGCATAAGAGAAATCTAACTGAAGTGTACCTTTCAACTTTTCCCCCCAAGATCTTGCAAGGAGCATCCCGAATCGTGGAGGAATGTCGGCAACCACCACATCCATCAAAACATTCTTCGCTGGGATTTGATCTAAGCTTACAACCAAATCTTTGATGAGTCCTATACACTTTACCCGGCTGGAATCAAATGAATACAAATCATGATATTCTCTTGTAATGTCTAATCCCAACTTTTCCATGATCGCCTTTGGCATCAAATTGTGCGAAGCACCCGAATCGAGCATAGCATTGTGCAGTATATATTCGTGCAACCTCAAACTGATGTAAAAAGGAGGAACATTACTGTCAGGGGACTCACCATTTAATGCAGGCCCAAAAATCAATTCCGGCTGATCATCCTCAACATTTACTGTGTCAATCATTGGATCAAAGTTCAGAATTTTGGAGACTTGACCACGGTAGCTGCTGTTCTTCATGATTTCTGTCAAAGGAATAGATATTTTCAGTTTGGAAATTTCATTTTCCAAACTAAATGTTGAAACTTTCTCAACTTCTTTGACTGGAACTTCCTTCTTTTCGGCCTTGTCTTTCACTATGTTTGACTGATTTACCTTTTCTGCTGATGATACTTTACTAGCTGCGGGATCAATTGTCTCTTTTCCTCTCTTCTGTGGTATCGGTGAATCCGTCTTCGGTGCTGAAGCTTCTTTTCTTTTCTGAATGGGATTTATGGGCACATCTCGATTTCTCAATGAATATTGTTTCTGCTGAGCGGTCAATGCATTCATATATCCTCTTTGATATTCTTCCGATTCTTCCTCTAAATCTGCATCATTTGTTAAGATGAAATCCTCATCTTTCTGAACAACTGAACTTTCTCCGTATTCTTCATCCTCAGTGATATAGATAGGCAGATCATCGGGGGTGAAGAAATGATTTTGCTCACCTGCTACATCATCATCATCATCGGAATCTTGACTCACGAAATTCTGCAAAAGAGGTGTCTTAATCTGCTGTTGGGCTGCTGGCTCTTGAGCTCTTTGTTCACGCTGTTTAATTCTGAATTGTGGCTGCTGCTGGCCACGGAAATTTGGATTTCGAATCTGCGTTTCTGATTTGTCGAGATTCATTCTCTTTAACACCTTTTCCATCTCACGAATCAAGTGCTGTTCAGATATAGATGTGGAAGGCTCTTCTTTTATCGTCACTCTTTTCTCTGCTTTCAACCGGGCTCTTTTATCATTCAGATTTGCCTCAACACTGACAGCAATCTTCTGCATATCTTCTAAAGTAGGCGGATCTCTATCACGAAGGGAATAATCCATCTCCAGATCAAAGCCATCCGGGAATTTAAGGAGAGCAGACTTTTTAGACGGTCTCAAGTCATCTGGAATTGCATTATACACTGTATTGAATCTAATAATATAATCCTGAACGGACTCACCAGGATTACGTTTGAGGTTTGTATATTCTGAAGTAATCTGCAGCGGATCCTTCTTCATCTCCCATCGATCTAAAAACTGCCTCTGGAGTTCTGCCAATGTAGTGATGCTTCTGGCCGGTAATGCTCTGAACCATTTGCGAACTTCTCCTCCAAAAGTTTGCACAAAAAGCCTCATATTCACATTTTCTTCATCAATCTCAAAACGATCAAAAAAGTCTGCCATATTGTCTACATGCTGTTGTGCCGGAAGACTCTGTGGAGTGCCATCAAATATTGGGATCTTGCTCTGATAGTCTGCAGGCATATCATTCAACTGCTGTGGTAATACAAGAGGTGCAAAACGAGCAGCCATAGCTCTTGGTGGATTGATGATAATCTGTTGTCGAGGAGAAACAGGAGGACTAGGAGCAGTAGGTCTGCGAGGTGTATTTGGTGGAGACGGAGGAGAAATTACTATGGATTGCTGATCAGAAAACTCAGGTTGAACCGGAATGGTAGGGATAAAGGAAGGCTCAGTAGGGATCCGTGAACTAGATGCAATTTCAGATGGTCCAAGAATTTGTGAAGCAGATTCAGTGAATTCAGGAGTGTTGGTATCCACAATGGAATTTTGCAACTGTCTATCCAGGTAATGTGAAACAAATATATATTGCAAATCTTCAGTAAACAATGGATCTGGAACTAATCTTGACAATTCAGTTTCGGAAAAATTTACAAACAAGGATGTTTCAAACCGTGCATCAAAAGGAATCTCATCAACATATATAATTTTCACAGGAAAGGATGCAGATCTGGTAAGCAATCTGGAACTCCCAAAACTTACTTGACTTTCTCTTTCAGAACTTTCTTGACTTCCTTGTCTTCTAAGGGTCCTAGGAATCAGATTTGGATTTTCAAATATTGTTGGTGGATCAGGGTCAGGATTCGCCCTAGTATTCCTTCTTGAAGCCAGTGTATTAATCTTCTTGGGATATATTTTCAAGGAACACAATCAATTATTTTCAGCCTTTCGACTTCTAGACTCAATCATCCAAAGGGTCTAGAACGAAATAAGTATACTGGGGTGATTTACAAATCAAATGCTGCACTCACAAGCTTACCGGAGATCGACTGAAGCAGCGTTTATCTACTACCGCTTATGCATAGAAAAAGCGTTTCGAAAGCTACCTGGCGTGACTTCAGACTCCGTCTAAGACTCATGAAACGAACACATTAACAAGCAAACCATTGAGATTTAATTCCCCAGTATGGTCGCCACTATGTTAGCGCTCAAATCTACCTCAGGCTGAAATGAAGTAAAACTCAAGGCTACATCAAACCACGCTCAGCCTCGTAGCTAGCCCTACGAGGACAGGAGAGGGCTCTCTCCGTCAATCTCGATAAAATGAGCAATAGGATGCGAGATGACTTACAATAGGAACTGATTTTAGGCTAGTAAAGAGATAGGTATGTTTGATTTTTTTGATTTTTGGGTTTTCGCTGGAGAAATGGGAAAACAGATTTTGGGTCCGGGGATAAGGTCAGACCTTTGCAGATTTCGAGTTGGGGCGAGGTAGGTGAATGTATTGATGCTTTTGATTGGATATATGGACAGATTAGACCGACGAGGAGCTGAAGAGGGAAAAGAAGAACTTGGATCCTCTCCAAACAGCTGAAAACATATAGAACTAACTGAATTCAAAGGCCAAGCACTGTAAACAATGGATTCAACCTTATTCACTCATTCAATTTAGTTCAGAAGCATATGAAAGGATGGCATACATTAAACATGAAGAAACTTATAGTAAACAAAGAAGAAACACCATCAAGAACAGAACACCACAAGGATCCCAACAAGTGCCGCAAAACCTCTGATCTTTCCTTAGCCAAAATATGAAAATATGTACAATGATATCAAAAGTCTCCCAAGAGTCCAACTCTCCAACCCCTGAAAATGATTGAGAAGTTACAATATATAGATCACTCTAACACCTTTACCCACCTCTAGGGGTCGAATTCCCTCTTCAGGGATCAGTTTCAACCAATTCTATTCATGGAACTACAATCTAGGCAGCTAACAACTTGCCTCTAAAAGAGTGGAAACTGATCCATTACATGATTTTTACCCTTTTTGTGAGTGAGTCTTCTAGAAGAGATAAAAATAAGCCAAAGTTACATGCCCAATATACATTTACATCATAAAAACCCAAAAATTCCATCCACAAGCAAAACTGGTCCATACTAAGCGAAAATCTGAGCTGGCAGTTGAAAATTCAGCAAAAATTTAAGTGGGTCGCATTTTTTCCAGCCTGAATTTGAGGTACTTCCCGGCATCCAAATTGAGCTCATGATAGCTCGTTGGAAAGCCCGGGATGTTGAATATCCAACCCAAGTGGAATTTCCCAATTTGGAGCTCATTTGACCCTCCAAAACTTCTTTGTCCCAGAAGTACTTCCTGCTGGTGCAAAAGGTGGCAGCAAGGTGGTTTTCATGGTGTTTTTGAGCTCTTTGACCATCCAGATTTTGATGAAATGCTTAGGTGATGTCTGAGGATGCATAACTAACCATGAAAAATCCAAAAATGAAAAAATTTCCTCCAGCAAGTGTCCCGAAAAAAAGTGAGCATATGAGGGTGAGACCCACTTAACTGAAAAATCTGTTTTTTGACCCAAAAATTTGAAAATGACAAAATTTTCTCCGAATTTGCCCAAATTCGGAGCGGAGGTCCTCCATCATGTATCTTGCCCAGTCAAAGAAGCCTCGGCCAAAATCCGAAGTAGATTAGGCCTTTTCCGCCGTCTTAGTGCTTCGCGCAACCTCCTCTTCAGAATCCTCATTCTCGCTTTGCAGACATGCATGCGAGCCCAATAATGGCCTTTCATGTGACGAAGCATGTCTTTGTCTCGATTGGCCTTCGCCAACAATTTCTCCAGATGGATGTTCACATGTGTGAGTACAGTATCTCTGTCAGCTGGTGTCATGTCACCGGGTCTCTTTCGATTCCACTGTCGGTCCTCACGGATTCGACGCAGCTCATAATATGTGAGCTCATCCTCAAGCTGTTTGTTGCGCTGCTCCACATAGTTAATCACCCACCGAGCCTTCTGCAATTGATATTTCAGCTTTTCATTCTCGGCCCTCTGCTCCTGGATGACTTCCCTCAGTTTCGAGCTAGGAGAGCTCGCATCAACATCAATGACTGTGAAATCTGTGTCCCGGCCTCCTGATGGGCCCTCATCATGCATGGGCCTCTTTCCCCTGACCTGTACCTGTACCTGTGCTGAAGAAGAAGGCGAGACCCCTTCCACATCATGTGGAGATAATACTCGCTCTGCTGATGAAGTCGGCAAGATCCCTTCCACTTCACGTGGAGATAATACTCGCCGTGTCGCTGCAAATAAGGCCCTGTGGCCTCGCTGATATGTCTGAACCAAAGGAGTACTGATATGCTCAACTTCAGGAATTTCCGGCTGGTGTGAAGGCTCTCCCGCATCATGAACTGTCTCAGGAGGCGGCTGTGGCACTCTGAAAAAGTCTCTAGAAATGAAATCCTCCCAAGTGATGCCCTGCTCTGCCAACTGATGCAACACTATGATCTTGATCAAAGCGTAATGGTATATACTCCTGTACTGCTGCACTGGGCTCGTCTTCTTTTGCACAAAAATCACCATCCTCTCTATGTTGCGATATATGAAGTACGGAATATTCATCATACGTACCCTTGTGAAGTGCATCAACAAACGAACATGGTACGCAAAGATACGAGTATATCTGCCCTCACAACTAAAATACTGAATGATGAGTTTCAACAGCGGTGCAAACTCATCCCTCAAGAATCTGAATGGAAAAACTCTGCTCAAGTAACTCATATATCCAATTTTAATGTATGGCTCATAGTGGAATTTCTCTAAAAGCTGACGTTTGTTCCATTCCTCGCCCATGTTTGGTATGCCAGTGGCTTGAGCAATAGTCAAGGGTGACAAAATGAAATCAACCCCGGCAAGATTTACCCGGCCATCCCGTAAATGTAGAACAAACAAACGAGCCAATTCACGATGAATCCGGGTTTGTGCAATCATCTCATAAAATCGGAAACATGACACATACCGAAAACAATCCATTGCTAGTGGACATGCCTGCAACCGAGCCAAAGAAGTAGGCTCCTCTCTGCGATGATTACCACCTCTGACAACTCTATGAGACCCCCGTGGCACATTACCTTCAGTCGTGGAATCACTGCCTGACCCTTGCTCATACTCTGACTCTGTCTCTGACATGGATTTGAACAAGATATTGGCACTATGTATACTGATATAAATGCAGTGAAAACAGAGTTATAATGTGTGTTTCAACACCCAATAAATATCCCCCACTGTCAAAGCACCATTAAGGAAACAAACAATGATACCAGCTCTGTTTTAGGTGGATTGAAGTAGAAGCACAGTCTCTGTTTTAATTGCAAGTGAAAATTTACAAATGGTAGCAGACAGCCTTTAGAATATTTGGTAAATTTTGTCAAAGGGAGCAATACATCATATGACTGTGTTTGTCAATGGGCAATGAACAATAGTATAAGAGCACGTTTTTATCATTGAGTGAGCTTAATGTGTCACCAGTCACCATGGAACACAAGCCATGAGTGGTAAAAAAATAATGATGACCACAGAATTCAGTATATTACTGGGTCATGACAGTGGGACTTTGACAATACATGCAAAGGTAGATATATCAATCATATAAGGTGGGAAAATACTCATAAAACCATCCATATGTATTTAAAAACCCTGAGGAACAAATCTGCCATGAATGTAGGGTTTCAATTTTCCATTCAAATGTTTAAAGTCTTCAATATACCACAACCACTTTAAAATCTATTGAGCAATAGTTTAGAACCTGTTTGAAGGCAGCTGGAGATGATTTAAATCGAAACTGGGCGCCCAACGCAATTTTTCTGAACTCTGTTAGCAAGTGGGTCGCATGCGATCAAGTGGGTCACTTTTGCCAAGTGGGTCGCATGCGTTATAATTTACACTGGAGAAAACGCCCAGGTGGGTCGCATTTGCCAAGTGGGTGTGCCACTTCAGTGGACCTCAGCCTCCAAACTCTATCAACGGTATGGCTGAATTCGGCCTCCAAACTCCAGTTTTGACCACTATCTCTTAGGATCTATGCGACAAGGTTTAGGAGCTGGTTTATATACAGGTAAATATCTTTCACAATCAGATTTGATCTGAATGTTGATAACCCATATTACAATGTTTTTGCATTTTCACATTTGGCTTTTTAATACAATATCTCTATTTTAGCTTTTTTGAGTTTTGAACTGATGATTTTGTTGTCTCTTGCAGGGGTATGGCTCTTTAGCTTAAGAAAAGATCAGGGGTCTGCATTGAAACTTCTTCTTGGTGAAATGAATACAATTTATTACAAAAATAAAATTGAACAATTTCTAGTTCCAAAACAGAGTTTTGGACTAGAAATGTTTTTAAATGCTGATGATAATAAAACATGAAATCAAAATTTGCGGAACCATCCTCATCCTGCAGGCTTTATGACAATGTATGAAAATGACTCAAAACCCTAGACTCTAGGACTAAAGACACTTATTGACATTTAATGACCATAAATGAAATAATGATGATTTTGAGTGATTTTTTTGGAAGATTTTTTAAATAGCCCTGCAGGTGTAAGCATGAGGAAACATAAGACAACAGACCCCTTCGTCAGTCAATGGCATGCTCCTAGTGAAATGCAACGAAGTGGAACAAGCGAGACACCTAAGAATGAATATGCAAAAAACGAAATGATCACTGACGGAGGGTTGTAAGGACCGACTCTAACACAATGATCAAAGTTACTCTTTGCATTTTCATATTAGGAGTCCCATAATAATCAATTTCACCATTCTGCTAGGTCATGGATTCATTGATGGTAGTAATTTTTCATCAGTTTTTCCCCTCATGAGGTACTTGCTGATTCTCCTTTCTATGGTCTTTAGTCATTAGCCACCTTAATTCTCAAAATCATATTAGTAGGTCATAGGATGGGTCTCATTAGTTTCTAGGGTCTCACCATGGTCAAATTAATGAGTCAAATATCAATAATATCAGCAAGGTCATGAGGAAGTCAATAAACTCAAAGTTGCAATTCAGAAGCTGTTATCTCCATAAAGTGATGTCCCTGCCCTCAGAGAATTTTTCCTAGTGTGCTTAGTGCCAGATCATCTTCAAAGCAAATCCATCATAAAGAGCCCAGAAAGAGCTTTCCAACGGTATACTACACTCTCAAAACTGACTTCTGGATTGAAATTTATGCTTAAGTGAAGTAAAAGCCCTATATTCCCTAAGCCTCCCCTATTTCCCATGTTTTCCTTCTAACTTTATGTTTAAAGTTTTGATATTCCCTTTAAAAAACCCCTTTTTCCCCTTTCCGATCACAAACTCGCATTATAAATTACTTAAAACAAAAATGTGATTTACATAACCAGTTCCCCTCCATGCCTTAACACTTTATAATGAAAATTTCACATTATAATATCCCGCTGCAACCACTTTCCCTTCACGCCCTTAAGCCTTATAGAAAAGTTCAAAAATTTATGTTATATAAACCCCCCAATCGCAAATCGCAATCGCGTGTTCTATTTTAAGGGCTCCGATCAGCCCATCGAAAACACTTGCGATGCGAATGATCGCACAGAACTCCGATCATCGCAATCGCAGGTCCCTCCTCCGATCCTCCGATTGCGATCAATCGCATTCCCCTCCGATCGCGACCTCTGATTAACAGCCCCCGATTAACCCGCAACCTTCGATCTTCCTCGCCAATCGGACGGCCTGCGATGAATCGCATCCCCTCCTCCGATCGCAAATATCCTCCCGATTATTTCAATTGCGATTACTTTCCCCTTCCGATTTGCGATTGCGATTGGCCCTTGGGTCCCATCATCATTACTTCCGCCCATTCATAAAATAAAGGGCCTGTTTCCTTGTTAACTTGAAATTTTGGTACAAAGGGTTTTCCCCCTTCAATCGCATCGGAACTATTGTATACGCCATTCCGCTGCGTCCCACCTCCCGATTTGCGATTGCGATTACTGTTTATTATAGATATCTCTCCGCTCTCCTCCGATCCTGATTGTGTTTTCATTTCTCCACTATATATCCCTCTTCCGCCTGATTTGCGATTGCGATTCCCATATGGGTCCCGCCTCCATTTCCCTTCCCTTTTCCCATTTAAACGCATTTTCCCTTCACAAAAAAACATAAATTCATTTTATCATCATTCTATTAAAGACCAGAGAATGAAGAACTAAAGGAAATAGAAATGTCAGGAGGCGAGAAATAAAATTGTAACAATCACATCTTCGGAAATGATTCTAAAGGATCCACACTACAGGTTTAGCCCCTGCATTGGATATCCGAAATTTTCAAGAGGAATAATGTAACGCAGCTCTTCCTTTACGAGAATATTATGAGCTCTTGGTCTTCCATCGTCAGTTATGATTCCTCCTATTCCCATCGATCTATATTCCCACAAATTATGTCTATTTATTGTAAATCCCAATCATTTGTAAAGGGCTGAAATTCTGAGGTCTGAAAACTCAGAAGAGGGGAATAGTGTGGCAGTGAGCTCTGCGCTCCATTGTACAGTTTGGCAGGGAAATAATAAAGCGATGCGGGTCTGATTTGTGGGATTCATGTGGTATGAGATTTAGCATATGTATCTTCTTTTGTTTTTCATATGTACATTGTTATGTTGCAACATTCATTCATAAACATTTCCAGTTGAATGTTTGCAAGTTAGAAAGGTAGAATCCATTTTATATGCTCTGCCTTGGGGAATCATTCATACTCTGTGTATTTTCTTCTGTTTGAAAAGGATCCATCTATTATGCCCTTTTCAGCTTCTCAACATTCCTTCCACTCCATCTTATCTCAAACTAAATTTCTAATTATCCTGCCTATCTTGCCCCATGAAATACCCTGTATCCTGATTTAATTCCTCAGCTCATGCTGTCCTTTTGTCCCATACATCCCTGAAAATTCGGTCATTTATTACAATTCCTCTTCCTATTTATATACCTAGCCTAAAATTAGTTTCATTACTTGTTTCATTGAAAATCTATTCTACGGAGAGAGCCCTCTCCTGTCCTTGTAGGGCTAGCTACAAGGCTGAGCGTGGTTTAGTTGTTACCCTGATTTGCCCTTTTCAGCCTGGGGTCCATTTCGGGTGCTAACACCATCTATAATGACATACAGTGCGTGTGCCGAAGAGATAATTGGTGCCTCTGAGGAGGATAGCCAGAGCAGTTGTCTGCTATTTTGAGCAGTAGGCTTAATAGGAGGAATGGATAGATGTGTAAATTTCATGGCGAGGATTTAACGAAGCCAATTTTTTGTAAAACACCCAAGTTTTGAGAAGTTTTTTGATGTAATCTAAACTAGATAGGATATATATATATATATACAAATTTTGGTGATTTTGATCTCATGTGTTTTTTAATGTTTATATATTTTCTAAGGTACAAAATATATACTCATGTATGACTCTTTCTATAACAAGTGTGACAAATTCCAGTCTATCACATAATTTGCCAATGAATCAGCTAATGCATTAAATTTTCTAGGAATGTGCTCAAACGCAATTGTTTAAAAGTGACATTCTAAAATTCGTACCCTTAATAAATAACATAACAAGTCAAGATTACAGACACGATAATTATTTTTTAACTGCAGAACTATGAGTTGGGAAGCTAACCTAACCACTAGATTGGAGATGTCGCGAGATGTAGCCTCCGGGAGGAGTTGGATCACTGACGTATACTCAGCAATGTTGTTGGTGGCATTGCCTAGGAAGTTTCCCCCATAACCAAGGAGTTTCAACTCAAGTGTGTAGAGTGTTGGGGTTCCCGTGTTTTGGCCAAGTTGACAAGACCAAAAGACGAGACAACATAGAACCACTTTCAGACCTTAGGAGCTAGCCCTCCTAGGTCCAGAGAGGGATCTCTCTATATGAGTCAAAGGGTATGTCTTTGAAGCTCTAAGTTGTGATTTTAGGCTATTTATAGGCTAAGGGTTGTTTGTTTGATTGTTTATGTTTGGTTGTTGGGAATTAGGAAAGGAAGGTCCAATATAAGACAAGGATGGGAAAACAGGAAATTTAGGCAAAGGTAGATAATTCGGAGAACATCAAGGCCATTGGGCTATGGAGTCAAGAAAGGATTTACTTGTGTTCAATGTGTGAGCTTCAGTTGGGCTATTCATCTAGAGAATTTGGATTTTGCAAGATGAGTGGTGAAATGGAACATTCAGGATTGAAAATGGATAAAGGAGAACCAACCAACTCAGTCTATAGATCAGGCTAGAGGTCATTTAACTCTAGGCCTTCTTGTAAAAAATTAGAGGTAGGACGAGGGATCTTAGAAAGGCCTAATTGGGATGGAAAGATCCTAAAGAGGTAGAGACAAGGTTTTATACCTCCCAGTGTTCTCAACGCATTCAACTAAATCCTAACAAGAACATATAAACATAGATTTCATTAATCCATCCATCAGAGAGCAGACAATAACATCCACTACACTGGTTAAATCAATTGAAATCAATATTCAGATACACACATAAGCAGAAAACATAAAGGGCTGGGAGAGCAGCAACATAAGGTACCTATCAAGGGTAAATATTATGCCAAACTTCTGATGCGAGCCAGTAGAAATAGAATGAAATGAAATCAAACATAGATATAAGAAAACATCACCAACTGCTTTAGATCAGGATCCAAAGAAATATGTTTGTCATATTAAAAACAACACCAATCAGGTACATCATAGCCCATAGCTTGAACATTCAGTCTGAATACATCATATCTCGACCTATCTTATAATATTACACAGAGAACTTGTCTCAAGAGGAAAATGCTTGTGTTTCTCTGATATCTCATCAACAACCAACAACAACAACTTTCTGTGCTTTATAGCAGAGGATGAACAGAAGATCGACTGAACAGGTAGGTGAATGCTAAATGTAATATTAAATACAAAAATGAATGCGGGGGTGAGACCCATTCTATTTAACTGATGTGTATTTAATCTCTGTCACCTCCCTTGTGAAAGAGTGATCTTCTCCGGATATTATCTTGACATCTTTGGCTGTAGTACTCCTGGTGCTTTGAACAAAAATGAAATAAACTACTAAGAGGTATGTCATATAAATGCTCTGGTGGTTTTGAACTGCTGTTAGGGTGGAAATTCCTTCAGGGACATTGTGCATAATAAAAGCTGTATGGACGACCTATACTTGATGAAGAAAAACATTCTGTTGATGAATAAACCCTGATGTTACCATTTGCTTGTGCTCAGGATCTTTTGATCGATCCTCGGGGTCTTCAACTAGTGCTTTGCCTCCTAAACCACTGATTTAAGGCTCAGGATCTTCATTAACACGCCTTAATCTCCTTTTATTTGTACTGAAACACTTTGCCGCTCCATTTCTGCTTCTGACAGGTTAGCTCGAGCTTTAATGACGTAGGGAGATTTTCAGAGTTGGATTCTGCCCTTCTTTAATGCAAGTCCTGTCTTCACCTTCCCGGGTCGTTCTTTTTACAAATCCAACCTCTGTAACTGATCTTCTTTGATTTTTCTATCCTTTTAGCAGAGATGTGCATCATGGTGGTTTTCTGCTTCTTTGAAACCCTACAACACTCGCGAAAAAATTGAGAAAACATATATGGGGGTGGCGAACACGATGGAGACGATGGGAATAGCCATGCAAAATGAACAAATGGCGGCATTGTGCAGGAACACGGTGGAAACATTCATGGTGTGGAGAGAGGTGGCGGAATGCAGAGCGAAAAAAACATTAAAAAACATGAAGAAGAACAAATTATACGTAATGAAATGGGCGGAGGTACGGAAGGTACACGTGGAGATGACGTGGCGGGACTGGGAGATAGAAGAAAAGTCAGCGGCAGGTGAACAAATCTGGACCGTCGATCGTGGCGGAGATTGATGGCGGAGGATGACGGACGGCAGGCTAGGACATGGACTATCGCGTGTGCAGCTCTGGCGAATGATGGCCGTTGGATGAGTGATCTGAGATCCGACGGCTGACAGCAATTTCGCTGGGCATCCGTGGTCAACAGATAATGCGCGGGGAGAAAGTGGTTTCACCGTCGTACAAGGGACAGGTGGCACATGATGAGTGGAATCGTTGGGTGATCAGAGAAAACCACCAAGCACACGAGGGTGGTGCGAAAGAAACCGGCTGTTTTTGAACAATGCATGGCGGGGTCCACCGGCGGGAAAGGTTCCGGACCGTCGATCTGGCGGGGAAACAGACGACGATGGCCCGGCATGGAACATAGGCGGGGAAGACGCGGGCGCCGGGGATTAAATGCTGGCCATCCGATCTGTCAGGATCGACGGTCGAGGATGCGCCCGATGAATAAACACAGTAAGAGCCCTTCAATATTAGAACTCGGTCACAACTATAGGTTTTGTGGAAGGTAAAGGATCGCGGGGCTAACGCGGAAGGGGATAGGCCTATTATATGGTCTGAAGTGGGTTTTTGACCCATTTTTAATGTATTTTAAGGCCTAAAGGGTAACGATAGGGCGATGGAAGGGGAATTTGGAAAAAAAAAGGGTATAGGGATTTTAGAGGGGATTTAGGGGGTTGATAGGGGGAAATAGAGGGGAACAAAGGTGTTTTGATAGAGGGAGGAAAAAGGTCAGAAAGGGACATTTTACAGGGGTGCAAGGGGGAATAGTAGACCTTTTAGGAATGGACCAGAAGATAGGATTTGTATTAGGCATAGCACTCAGAGACTTCAAGGGGGATGGGTTTTCACGGGAAGGGCATTCCTTGAAGGCTCCACAATAATCTAGCCCCCAACTTGCTTGTCAAGAATTTCATAGGGGGGCTAACAGTGGCTCCACATGGGGATGGCTTCTTCTTGAAGGAGTCAAGAAACCAAAAATGATCTCTGAAATAGGCCAGATGCCCGCTGCTTGGAACATCCCTTTCTTTGATCAGCTGCCACAATATGAATATGTTACATCAGCAGAAACATTTTCCCAGCCAGTCTACCTACCCAAACTACAGTCCTAACAATTTTCCCTTGGGTGCATTTGAACTAGCAGACCCTTTACATTATTTATTCTTGAAACATTAAAAAAAACCTATTCTAAATCTACCCTTGTTGCTCCATGAGAGCATATTAGACTGTTGGTCTCACATGTTTCTCTACCTACACTACTACCTGCTAGGATTAGACTGTCTAGCAGGTTTCTTCTCCTATATTCTAAGACAGGAAATTGAAAAACAACCAAGCCAGGATTAGACTGTCTGACTTACTGGAGTGAAGACTTGTGGAAAACTCAAAACAAAACTGTGAAGGCATGAAATCTGCAGTTTTGAAACATCCTTCTTTTTCTGTGACTCAGGTTTTGAGCATATTAGAGTCACTTCTTCTCTTCATTTCAGCTCTGGTTTTAAGCATGTTAGAGCTGATTCTTCTTTTCCTTTGCTTATCCAGCTTTTGAGCGTGTTAGGACCAGCCTCTTTACACTTTTTTTTTTTTTGGAAACATTTTCTCTATTTTCTTTGAAAGTAAAACTGCAATGGTATGTACAATGGAAATGGAACTGGAAATGAAAATTAGCAGAAGTAATGTTTGAGCATCCTGCCATTGACAGGACCCCCAAACAGCTCTGTACCATTAGGACCCATAGTGGCTTGAATAAAATATGGACCTTGCCACAAGCTGTCAAACTTACCATGTTTACCTTTGTCCTCCCTCCTTGAATCCCATTTCAGAACTTTATCTCCGACCTGGAAATCTGAGGCTTTGGTTCTTTTGTCAAATTGCTTCTTTATGCTTTCCTGCATTCTGACAGTTCTACCATAAACCTGTTCCCTTGTTTGCTGCAGATGGATAGTTTCATTAATTCTTCTCACCATACTGTTTTCCTTTGTCTGAATCTCCTGGACAAGCTTAATCACTGGAACTCCAAGGGTAGTAGGAAAAACCGCTTCTGTTCCATAAACCAGCTAGAATGGTGACATGCCGATAGATTTCTTCGTGGTGTGCCTGTCAGCCCACAAAGCATGCCCCAACTTTTCATGCCATGACTTTTTATTCTCTTCTAGTAGCTTCTTAATGATTGTAACCAGGATTTTGTTAGATGATTCAGCTAGGCCATTAACCTGGGGGTAATAGGCAGTTGAATGACCAAGTGCTATTCCGTACCTGTGACAGAAATCAACCATTCTCTTGGATACGAAAGCAGCAGCATTGTTAGTGATTATTTTTCTTGGACAGCCAAACCGAGAAAGGATGTAATCTTCTAGGAACCTAATGATGATAGAATCAGTGGCACTCCTAGTGGGTATGGCTTCTATCCATTTAGTGAAGTAATCTGTAGCAGTTAGGATCCATTTATGTTGTCCAGAGGAGGCAGGGTGAATTTCACCAATAAAATCTAGGCCCCATTGCATGAAGGGACCTTCTACGGTGATAGGTTGCAAAGGGAGGGGGAGGAGCTTTCTTCTGCCTTCGAAGATCTGACATTTGTGGCAGGCAATGATCATTTTATGGACATCATTGAAGAGTGTGGGCCAATAGTACCCAGCCCTGAGTATTTTTTTTGCAGTGGCTTTCCAACTCAGGTGGCCTCCACACTCCCCGGCATGAAATCCTTGTTTGATTTTTTCAGCTTCAGTTTCAGAAAAACATTTCAGTAATAGGCCATTTGGATTTTTCCAGTATAGATTCTCATTCAAAATGTAGTAATTTCTAGCTTTGAGTTTTATGAATCTGGCCTTGGTTTTGGACAGTTCTGGAGGGGCATTGAGATTGGTGAGCACGTAAAGGATATCAGAATACCAAGGAGAGTTCTAAAAATTCTCCTCAACAGTTGGATGGGGCAATCCTTTCTGCTCATCTAAGGCATTTATCATGTTAATATCAAGGGCCTGCAAGTTTGATTCAGCCATTAACTGGGCCAGGCCTTGACCTTTGATCAGCTTGGTGGGTTTTATTTCAAGGTTGTATTCCAATATTGTAGCAATCCATTTGCCCCTTTTCCCATCAGGGTCCTGGGACAA
This sequence comes from Pinus albicaulis, assembly GCA_034641835.2. Lineage (NCBI taxonomy): Eukaryota > Viridiplantae > Streptophyta > Pinopsida > Pinales > Pinaceae > Pinus > Pinus albicaulis. Next base: position 65,021 of record JAXQQM020079297.1, read on the forward strand.
GATATCTTTAACCACTATATTTGGAACATAGGCTATGGTGTGAGAATGCAGAATGTACATCCTAAAGTCTTTTAACGCCTTTACCAGGGCACAGGTCTGCTTTTCCATAATTTTGTACTTCAAGGGTGCATCCCTTAAGGCTTTTTTGAAGAAGGAAATTGGTTGTTCCATTCCCTCTGTGTTTTTCTGCAGTAAGACAACAGCTATTGTGTGTTCAGAGGAAAATGAAAAGATTAGAAAATATTTTGAGAATTCTGGGCTGATAAGGATAGGGGCTTGAGTGAGCGCCAGTTTTACCGACTCAAAAGATTTCTTGGCTTCAAAAGTCCACTTAATTCCTGCACCTTTCTTTAGCATGTCAGTCATTTTCCTAAGGTGCTTAGCAAGATTGGGGATAAATATCCTAAGGAAATTGATCTTCCCTATGAAGGACTGTAACTCCTTGATGTTTCTCGGGTGTGTGATTTTAAGTATTCCCTCAACTCGCTGTGGGTCTATCCTGATCCCTTTCTCAGATATAATGTGACCAAGAATTTTACCTTCTTGTAGCCCAAACATATTTTTCAAAAAAATTTCTCAGATGTTCCAGATGTTCTTCTTCAGTTTTAGAAAAGACAGTCAAGTCATCCAAATAGATAACTATGAAGTGTCCTATCTCATTTGAGAAAGCTATATCCATCGCTCTCTGGAAGGTAGCTCCAGCATTCATCAGTCCAAAGGGCATTTTCGCATACATGAAGGTGCCCCATTGAGTGGTAAAAACTGTTTTGAGTTGATCTTCTGGGAGTACCAGAACTTGGTTGTATCCTAAAAAAGCATCAAGCAAGGGGATTCTCTTAGAGCCCACTACCTTCTATAGGATATGTTCCATTCTAGGCAAAGGATAGTTGTCTTTCAGGGAGGCTTTGTTGAGGTTTCTGAAGTCTATGCACAGTCTGATCTCCCCTATTTTCTTTCTCACAACCACTAAGTTTGACACCCAATCAGAAAACCTTACAGGGACTATTATGCCTGCATCATACATCTTCTTAATTTCCTTTTCCACTATAGGCAATTTTTTTGGATTGATTCTGCGAAGTTTTTGCCTAAAAGGTTTCTGATTTTCCTTCAAGGGTATCTTGTGTTGTATGATATTGGTGTCGTAGGCCTTTAAGTCTTCATAACTCCATGCAAACACATCAATGAAATCCTTAAATAGGTCAATGTATCTCTTCTTCATGTTTGCAGGTATTGATTTAGCTAGTTTAATCATTTTGGGCTTATCTTCAGTGCCTATGTTGCATTCTTCTACATCTGATTCTGCATGTTCAATAGTGGGCTTTTTTGCTACGTCATCAAAGTCAAAAAGGTCCTCTAGGGGTGCTAGGCCTCTGGGCATATTCTTGTCTTTGGCCTGCAACACCTCCATTTCCTCACTTTCTGCATTTTCACATTTTTCGGTCGAATTTCCAGTTTCTCCAGAAAGGACGTTTATTTCTATGTTACAGGGTGTTTCTTGTTCATCTGGGGGATCCTCACTTGGGCAGCAGTCATCAGATTTTGATTCCGAATCAAAAAATTCAAACTCATTTCTGCCCACCAGAAAATCCTCGATCTGTTTATCACTTTCAAAGACCTGCCAGTATTTTTCGTTGTCTGGCACTGCAGGTCTGAACTTGGTTTGGATGATGATTTGTTGGTCAGGAGGAGTTTTAGGATATGCACTATCCAGGTAGGCTAATCCATTAGCAATAACGTTTTGATTCCTGGGAATAAACACTAACTTGTATTCAGCAAATGTTTTCAATAAATCCAGAGTGTCGTTCTCGTATGCTCTTAACATTGGGTGTTTTGTTGTGTATTCACCATTCACCTGTTTGATAACTAACTCTGAGTCTCCTCTCACAGATATCCTATGGGCTCCTAATTTTTTCAATAGGTTCAGACCCAGGATGAGAGCCTCGTATTCTGCAATATTATTCGTGCATTTAAAATGCAGATTCACAGCATGGCTCTCTGCATGATCATTTTCGGTGTTATGTAGCCACACCCCTGCTCCAGTGTTTTGCCTAGTACAGGACCCATCGAAGTTCATTTCCCACAGGGGCTCGCCATTATGTTGCATTTGAGGGTCTATACTAGGTTGTGGGTTGACTTGTTCTCGACGTGGTATATTACTCTGAGGGGTGTGACTAATAGGCTGACTACATTGTGTTACTCGTTCACTCTGAGTTTCATTTTTACTACCCTGCCCATGGTTTTCTTCATTGTATTCTTCTAGGGTAGCCATAATGCTAAAGTCCATGGGCTCTGTGTCTTTGCTTGTATTTCTGCACTCAGATTCTGTCTCTCCTAAGAATTGTTCATTATAAAGAATGAAAGAATCCAGGCCTGTGTGTATAGAGTATAATGGTGAATTTTCAGGTTTCTCGGGGCTACTAACTAGGAATTTCATCTGGGACTCTCTATGCAGTCTTCTCAGTTGTCCAAATAGAGGGATAGTGGCATAAGAGCCATCCATCTGCATTGTTCCTTGTAGTTTGGCTCCCCATTATCTCGATAGCAGCATGCCATATTTTGGTGGCACATCTGCCACCACCACATCCATGACCATACATTTAGCTGGGATCTGGGTCAAGCTCACACATAAATCCTTGATTAGGCCTAGGCATTTTACTCTGCTAGAGTCGAACGAATATAGATCTTTGTAAGGTCGTGTTATCTCTAGGCCTAGCTTTTCCATCACTACCTTAGGCATTAAATTGTGTGACGCTCCAGAATCATGCATGGCATTGGGGAGTATTTTGTCATGAATGTTGAGACTAATATAAAAAGGTGGAACTACCCCTTCCTAAAACTTTCCCTCAATCTTTGGACCAAACAGGAGGGCAGGTTGATCATCGTTCAAATTCACAGTGTCATTGTTTTCCCCTAAATTCAATGCTTTCAAAATTTGGCCTTTATATACATGCTGAGTGGCCAGCTTAGATAATGGTACAGAGATTTTTATTTTTGCAATCTCACTCTCTGAATTAAAAGTGGATTGGGTCTTTGGAGTGCTTGACTCTGCCTTATTTGCTACTGCCTTAGTAGCTGAATCAAATTGCGATTTCTCACTATGTACAGGGTTGGGAAAAATTGTGTCAAGAGTACTAACTAAAGTGCTAGTACTTCTAGCAGGCTCACTTTGTTTTTCATTCTTCTGGTTGTCTTTTTTTTTGTTTTTCCCAAAACTTTCAGCTGTTGATTTGTCATTTGCAGCAGATGCTTTAGAAGTTTTATCAGGTATTTTCTTGATGGTAAGCTCAGGAGCTTTGGTTTTGGAAGTATCTTGGCTCTTTTTTCTCCTAAGTTCATATTGTTCTCTGACCTGCATCATGGCATTTTCGAATCCTAACCTGTAATCCTCAGTTTCTAACCATTCCTCATCCCAGTATGAAGGTTAGGGCTGATCTTCCTCTGAATCGCAGTTAAGGACTAAGTCTTCTGTTTTGAACATGTCTATTCCATTCCCTTCAGACTCTTCTATGGTTCCCTCATCTTCATCTAAAATTTTTTCTTGAAATGGGGGAACAACTTGTTGGTCTGACTCTCTTTGTCTGTTGGGAGCAGCATTGTTTCTTCTAACGTTCTAGTTTTGGTTTTAGTTCCTGTTTTGGACAACCATCCTTTTTATCATTTTTTGTAGCTCTTCCACATTTTCAGACAGTCTATCATATTTGGGATCAGATGTGGAGGCTACGTTGTCATCCCTGTATGTTACCCTTTTTTCAGCTTTTAACCTTGCCCTTTTCTCCATCAAGTTTGATTCTATGGTTATGGCTCCTTTCTGCATGTCTTCCAATGTGTTATACTCTTTATCTATAAGCTCGTAGGCCATGTCAACATCGAATCCATCAGGATATTTAGCTAGGGACATCCCTTGTGGAGGTTTCATGTGTGGAGGGAGAGCATTGTAAATGTTGTTGAATCTAGTGGTGTAATCGTGGACGCTCTCTCCTACGTTCCTCTTAAGGGACATGTAGTCTGCTAGGAGCTGGCGAGGGTTTGATCTGACCTCCCATTTGTCTATGAAGTTCTGATATAACGCAGGGAGATCTTGGATATTTCCAGGAGGTAAGCTTTTAAACCATTTCTTTACATCACCTCCTAAGCTTTGGGAAAATATTCTCATTTTGATTGTTTCATCATCAATTTCCATATAATCAAAAGAATCCTCCATTTTATCTACATGTTGCTGAGATGTGATGGATTCTTTAGCAGTGAAGTGTGGTATTTTTGATTGATAATCATTGGGTAAGGGTAACAAGAGTTGAGGTAAAACTAAAGGTGCATACCAAGCTGCCATGATAATGTTCTAATGAGGTATAGGGTTGGCTTGAGCAGCTGGTATTTGGATAACAGGCATATTAAGACCAGCAGAAGTCTGTTGAACAGATCTAGGGTGGGAGAGCCCCAAGTTTTGAATGAAGTGGCTATCTGGTGGTGTAGATGGAGGGGTTCCTCTACCCCTAGTGAGATGACCACTATGAGATGGTGTACTGTGAGGCTCAAGGTCTTGCTGGCCTGGGTGATTGGATGACCTAGTTCTTCATAAACTGTTAGGTAAGTCTAGGTCAGGGAAAAAAAGTGATAGAGCTGTTAGGTCTTCTGGTGTAGAGTTAGCTCTATGAATGTGGCCGGAAATAGTTTGTCTTTTAGGTGTAGGAGCTCCCTTGAGGATACTCTCTGGGTTGTCAACTATTTCAGGTGGGTCAGGGTTGGGATAAGCTCTTGTGTGGATGGTTCTGAAAGCCAGAATGTTGTTTCCTAGCCAAGCAGCTTGACCCTACTTGTTGCTTCTACTGTGGTTGATGTTGTCTCAGGGGCTGGTCTTCCAGTGGATTCTATTGTGAAACCAAGATAATTAGCAGACCTACTGATCACCAGTGGAGTCTTTTCGTTTAGGAACAATGGAGTCACCACGTGGAGGTTTTTAGGGTGTATCTGAGGGTCACACTGTCCACCACAGTGCTTAGGCACTATCACCTTTCAGGAATCTCCTCAAAACAAAAAACTCCAACCAGAGATTGACTGGGAGGGCGTTTACCAGATATGTCACCTCCAAAGAGTGTGAGATCCGGAGGCTACCTGGCCCTTTCCAGGCTCTGTCTAAGAGTATGGTGAATACTAAGTAATGGAGGTCCGTTCGAGAAAGGAGTGACTTACTTTCAACCTAACTAGAGATGTAGGTTTCTGAAGTTTTTTATGTATTGAGATGGAAATCATTCAGTATTCCCCAGTGGAGTCGCCATTATGTTGGGGTTCCCGTGTTTTGGCCAGGTTGACAAGACCAAAAGACGAGACAACATAGAACTACTTTCAGACCTTAGGAGCTATCCCTCCTAGGTCCAAAGAGGGATCTCTCTATATGAGTCAAAGGGTATGTCTTTGAAGCTCTAAGTTGTGATTTTAGGCTAGTTATAGGCTCAAGGTTGTTTGTTTGATTGTTTATGTTTGGTTGCTAGGAATCAGGAAAGGAAGGTCCAATATAAGACAAGGATGGGAAAAGAGGAAATTTAGGCAAAGGTAGATAATTTGGAGAACATCAAGGCCATTGGGCTATGAAGTCAAGAAAGGATTTACTTGTGTTAAATGTGCGAGCTTCAGTTGGGCTAGTCATCAAGAGCATTTGGATTTTGCAAGATTATTGGTGAAATGGAACATTTAGGACTGAAAATGGATAAAGGAGAACCAACCAACTCAGTCTATAGATCAGGTCAGAGGTCATTTAACACCAGGCTTGCTTGGACAAAATTAGAGGTAGGACGAGGGATCTTAGAAAGGCCTAATTGGGATGGAAAGATCCTACAGAGGCAGAGACAAGGTTCTTTACCTCCCAGTGTTCTCAACGCATTCAAATAAATCCTAAGAAAAACATATAAACATAGATTTCATTAATCCATACATCAGAGAGCAGGAAATAACATCCACTACACTGGTTAAATCAATTGAAATCAATATTCAAATACACACATAAGCAGAAAAAATAAAGGGCTGGGAGAGCAGCAACATAAGGTATCTATCAAGGGTAAATCTTATGCCAAACTTCTGATGCGAGCCAGTAGAAATGGAATGAAATGAAATCAAACATAGAGATAAGAAAACATCACCAGCTGCTTTAGATCAGGATCCAAAGAAATATGTTTGTCATATTAAAAACAACACCAATCAGGTACATCATAGCCCATAGCTTGAACATTCATTCTGAATACATCATATCTTGGCCTATCTTACAATATTACACAGAGAACTTGTCTCAAGAGGAAAATGATTGCATTTCTCTGATATCTCATCAGCAACCAACAACAACAACTTTATGTGCTTTATAGCAGAGGATGAACAGAAGATCGACTGAACAGGTAGGTGAATGCTAAATGTAATATTAAATACAAAAAGGAATGTGGGGCCGAGACCCATTCTGTTTAACTGCTGTTTATTTAATCTCTGTCACCTCCCTTGTGAAAGAGTGATCTTCTCCGGATATGATCTTGACATCTTTAGCTGTAGTACTCCTGGTGCTTTGAACAAAAATGAAATAAACTACTAAGAGGTCTGTCATATAAATGCTCTGACGGTTTTGAACTGCTGTTAGGGTGGAAATTCCTTCAGGGAAATTGTGCATAATAAAATCTGTACGGACGACCTGTACTTGATGAAGAAAAAAATTCTGCTGATGAATAAACCCTGATGTTACCTTTTGCTTGTGCTCAGGACCTTTTGATCGATCCTCGGGGTCTTCAACTGGTGCTTTGCCTTCTAAACCACTGATTTAAGGCTCAAGATCTTCATTAACGCACCTTAATCTCCTTTGCTTTGTACTGAAACACTTTGCCGCTCCATTTCTGCTTCTGACAGGTTAGCTCGAGCTTTACTGATGCAGGGAGATTTTCAGAGTTGGATTCTGCCCTTCTTTAATGCAAGTCGTGTCTTCACCTTCCCGGGTCGTTCTTTTTACAAATCCTGCCTCTGTAACTGATATTCTTTGATTTTTCTATCCTTGTAGCAGAGATGTGCATCATGGCGGTTTTCTACTTCTTTGAAACCCTGCAACACTCGCGAAGAAATTGAGAAAACATATATCGGGGTGGAGGACACGATGGAGATGATGGGAACAACCATGCAGAACGAACATACGGCGGCATTGTGCAGGAACACGGTGGAAACATTCATGGCGTGGAGAGAGGTGGTGGAATGCAGAGTGAAAAAAACATTAAAAAACACGAAGAAGAACCAATTATACGTAATGAAATGGGCGGAGGTACAGAAGGTACACGTGGAGATGACATTGCGGGATCGGGAGATAGAAGAAAAGTCAGCGGCGGGTGAACAAATCTGGACCATCGATCGTGTTGGGTGTGGAGCCTGATTATCTTGTTTACTTTGTATCACATCATTGGACCCCTGTACCTTAAAAGGGGTGGCAACACTGCTCGAAATTTAATCGCTGCCGTGGGGGGTCCAGGGGGGGGCGGCGATTGCCTTGTAAAAGTATAGTAATTTCTAGTCAATCTGGGCCGTTCCTTAGGCAAATTATCTGACGGTAGAAGTTATGTTTAGATTAGGGTTTTTTGCCCTAGAAGGCAACCCCTTGTATATATGGGGGCATTGTATTGCGGCTATGTATTATGAGTGTATTCTCGGAGTGAGAAACAGAGGGAGACTGTGAGAGAAAACAGAGGATATTACAGCGGATCTGCTGTAGGTTTTGTCTCTTCATTTTTTTGGATAATATAAAGGAAGGACTGGCTGTTTGGGGTGGACGTAGCCCAAACTGGGTGAACCACGTATATCTGTGTCTCTCTGGTTTTATGTGTTTTGTGTGCTTGTATTTTCCGCATATTTTATGTGTTTCATTGCTCTGTAATATTTAATTTTCTAACAACTGGTATCAGAGATGAAGGTATATTTGGCTGATAAACTCGCAGGAAAAAAGGGTTCCTGGTTCGAGTGGGAGAAATGGCGGACGATGGTAAGTTTAGGGTCGAGAAATTTAACGGCCAAAAATTTGCGCTGTGGAAGATGCAGATGGAAGATTATCTGTATCAGAAAGATCTATACCTACCATTGAGCGGAAAAACAAAGAAGCTGGCGACCATGACAGACGCGGAATGGAACATTCTCGATAGAAAGGCACTCGGGGAAAACCACCCGGTTGAGACCTTAAGGCGACTCCTTTTCCGTTTGTATGAATTGGCCTCATATTTGGATTTAAAGGACCAGTTTCCTTGTAACTAAATGGATTGGATTGGATGGGTGGAAATGGGACTAAACTAGCTGAAATAAAACTATCTAATCTAAGCTAAATGCGATAAAGAAATCTAATATTAACCCGGGTAGTTATATGTGAATACAACTTAAGATTGTTTCAATTCAACAATAATCATGAAAATGTATTATTGATTAAATTAAAATATGCAGAAACAAATAAAGATAACTCTGTTTAAGAAATTAAACAGAGTTATATAAACATATTGCATTCATCATTGTATACCATTTACATGTAACTATGAAAAATAACGTTTCAATTATACTCAGAAATGATATATAAAAGGAAGCGTTGTGAAAACCAATATACATATAAATGATAGCAATTTAAAAACAAATATCATAGGACAACAGAAATCAACAGTAAACAGATAGAAATACCTTGCTCATCTTGATGACTTCAAATGCAATCTGATACTCTATCCAGTAACTATAATGCAAAACCAAATTCCAAGGTACAGAAATGCAACACTTCAAAGATAATTCCGCATGAAAATCACCAGATGTGATCCTTTTCAAAAAATATATAAGGCAATGGAGTACAGAAACGCAATCTCCAAGTCCAAAAAATATTAAGATCCAGGACCCCTCTCTAAATGCATGAGAGGGGTTTAAATACTACTTAACTAACTCTAAAAATAGTTTATTACAAAAAATAAGGATTCGGTTCAATGACCATCCTTTTCCTAGGCTAAAATACAGTGAAATTAAAACTAAATCTATCTATCTATGAAATTGATCTTTGCTCTTGCAGGCATCTAGCATATTTTTGAGAAGATGCGGTTGACCGACTTCAGAATTCAGCTGTCCTGAAAAGACAAAGTCAGCAAGCGTAGGAGCAATCTTCTCTATAGCATTGATAATACAATTGAGTGCACTGTGCTGACTGTGTGGCTTTACCAAGTACATCCAGTATGAGTCCCAATTCAATCTTGTCAGCCCTTGGATGGATTTTGCTCTTTCTTCTGCCTTTTGCCTCCATTCTGCTTGCAATTGATTTTCCTGTGGGAGATAACCTGGAACAGTTTCAGAAATCAAGTTAGCTTTGTGTAAATTGTCATTTACACAATCAGTGAGAGTGTTTGCCGTTGTAGATGCCTCCTCTGCTGCCCTTTCTGCTCTTCTGATTTGTGTGTCCCAATTACTGAACAGTATTTATTTATGGTTTTCATTAATGATGGGTGCACCAGCTTTTTTGCCTTCTTCTGTCTTTTGCCATGCTAGATAATCATTGATCTTTTCATTAATCAAATCATAATCATTTCGTAGATCTACGACATGACTTGTGATTTTATCGCTTTCTTGGCACAAAGAATTCCATTGCAATATTTTTTGGTAGAAAACTTCCTCTTGTTGCAGTAGTTGATTGTTCAAAGAGATGGTTTCTGAAATGAATTCTGGAAGCTTAGGATCATCCTTATGTTGTTCTTGGATTTCTTGAAGTTGTTGTTGTAACTCTTCAAGTTTTAATTGTGCTTCCTTATTGGCATGTACCTGTTGCAATTGCTGTTGCAGAGCCTTTATCTGTTCTTCTTTTTCATCCAACAAAAGTTGTATCTCAACTGCTTTATCAATTGTTGCAGAAGCATAAGCTCCTGTTATTTGAGATAATTTAGTAAGATTATGAGTAGGCTCTGTAGCAGGATCTTTCCACAAAACATCTACTTGTTCTGGTTCAGTAGCAATTACACTTTCTATTTTTCTCTTTTTCCTTTGTCTCTTTACTACTGCTTTGTATTTTGGGCTGTAAAATACATCTAGAGGAGGAATGTCCTCTACATTAAGTACAATTTCAGAGGAGGGTGTGATTGGAATGTGCTCTGTTACTGCGGCTATGCTGCTTGTTCCTGCATTCAAAACTTTGGTTGTTTGGACAGGGGTCTGTACATTCTGTCCCTCTACATTAATCAATTGATTAAAGGTTTCCCATTCTTTATCTAACTCCATGGTGACTGGCTGTTGCTGTACAATGGGTGAAGGAGGATTTGTTTGTTGAGAAATCAAAATTTGCTGTTGAGCGAGCTCTTTAGATTGTGAAGAATCTTTGATGGGTTCTTCCATTTTATCTTCCATTTCTTTGGATGTATTGGAGTGTTCAGAATCTCTGTCATATTTTGATTTGGATTTACCTGTGCTTGAACTGCTGTTAAGACTAACACTAGGAGTTTGCTCCTTTGCAGGCTCTATGCGTAGATTATCCAAAGGAATAGGAATTAGTCTCCTTTCTCTGTACAACTTGAATTCCTGAAAATCCCCTGGAGATAGCTGCTCTTTAGCTGAATTCAAAACCTCTTTAAATGAATTTCTTGCCTAGAACATATCATCAAAAAGATCTTGCTCTGCGACAAATTCCTTTACTTTGATTGCATTGGTAAAATTCTTAACAATATCACTTTGGTCAAATAACCTTCTTGAGAATTTGAATAGCTGTAGGCATGTAATATTGCCTATCTCATGAAATGCATGACCAATATCCAACAGTGAAAATGTTCCACATTTTATGGGAAATTGTGGCCAAATGCCCTTTTTCTTGTCTTTCAAATCTTTTGTCATACCTCCCTGGCCACAGGTCTGATAAGCAATTTCTCGGGCTACAAGTCTATCTGGAACATATAAGGGTAAAACATGGGGATAAGCATAACTTCCAAAAACCCTAATATAGGTGAACAATTCCTCCCCAAACCATCTTGCGACGGGGAGAATATCAACCTCTGTTTCTGAGGATAACCTCAGGGCATCCTTATTATACAATGTTTTGTACAATGGCAGCATGATTCCATGACAAATTTGGTAAAAATGGGGAACAAATTTAGATTCCCACAGTTCTTTATGGTACACATGAATGGGAAAAGGGTCTTGGATAGTCCATTTCCAGCCCATTACAGGGAATTTAGAGACATAGCAGATGGCGTCCATGACATAAGCAGATAAATAAAAAGGCGGATAAACCCGCTGGGAAACATTTCGTTTGGTCCGGTATTGAAAAAAAGCAGTGGTCATAGTATCAGATAGGATTTTGGCCCAGTCTGCAATTGTAGAATTAACGGCCACATTCAACAAAGGAAGCCATTCGGGTAAAATCATATTTATGTCAGGCTTTCCAAAAAGCCTGCATAACATGGCAGCAGTAAAACAATAAGGAGAGGTAAGCGAACCCATGCTGTACATACCTTGTTTGTTTTTCTTCAATGGTTCACTTCTTTTAGTCCACTCCTTTGTGCATTCTGCCAAATTTGCGTGTTCTCTGGAAAAATCTTCCATGAATTTTTTGTTGTAAGTCGCCTGTGGTTCTGGCAACTTATACATTAATCTCACATCTTCTATGGTAAATGACCCAATTAGCTCTTCAGATGGAGTCTTGAATTTCCTATCTGAAATATCAGCGCTGTCCAGGACCCATCTCACCATGTCTGTGTATGGGAGAATCCTTGGCCTTGCTGCTATTCTATGCAGAAATGAGCAAGCCAAGTCTCTAAGATTTGCTTTAGACAAATCTTTGGAACCTGCTTTAGCTACAACTTTTATCACCATAGGGTTTTCATCTTCTAACAGATTGTACATTCCTTCCCAAGTGGATATGCCGGCATCCTTGTTACAGGCGGTGTCTGCGTATAGCGAAGCCATTTCTTTGTTCTCAGAATTTGAGCTCTTCTCTTTCTTACCCATAGTGTATATCAGAAGCTTTGTATAGTAATTCGCTCCTTCGTGCCTGCGTTTTACGAATAAATGAGAGTAATGATATTAGAAAGGTGATGAGACTGTTTTGAATATGAACGCGGATGAAATATAATATTTTAATTGTGAAACGACTTTCACTCTAAACACAATCTCATTTCACATTAATAATCAATCCAATCATTTAATATAATCATTAAAGCACATAACGGATTTGACATATGGAAAGATTGCCTTGGGATAGCGCGCCTACATGAATCTGCGACATTGCGATCTGCGATTTGCTGCGCAATATCGCAATATCGCAATGTCGCAATATCGCAATATGAAGTCATCACAGTCATAAAAAATAGCGCAAAGCGCATATCGCAAAAATCACAAAAGCGCAATATCGCGAAATTGCATGATCGCATATTTGAAAAGAGCGCATAACGCAAAATCGCAAAAGCGCATATTTGAAGAGCGCAAAATATATTCATTAACCAATTCTGTTTTCTGCGCTATGCGATCTGCGACCAATGCGTTTTATCAAAGGTATATATTATTTATGGATGCGCTATTTTGTTCAAAGAGCAGTTTTATTTAAAATCTATCATAAACTTAAGATTTTTGCAATATTCTTTCAAAGGGATTTTTATAGGTTTATGATAGAAAGTTTTATTTTCTAAGGCAAACAAATCCTAATTGTTTTTTGGATTTTTAACTAAGGGTCCCCATTTTATTTAGTATTATTACTAAAATAAAAAAGGGGGTTGTTGCTAGCCACAACAATTGGCGATTTACTGGAAGAAACAGTTATCTCTGAAAAAATAAAATGAACATTCTATCTTTAGTAAGTAAAGATTTTTAAAGATGATGAAAACTATCTTAGGATAATTCAAATAAAATGTAACTATGAAAGGGAAATAAAAATCATTTCATAATTTCTTTCTAATTCCTCAAGAAAAAATAAAAACATTTTGGGTTATCTCAAGCTTTGATTGGTGTTAATAATGAAGTAAGTGGATCTCTCCAAGTTTCGGTTTTATAATATACTCTATTGCCATAGGTATTGCCTCTGCTGCCAGCAAACGTTTATAGTCTCGACAGGGTTACCTTTAAACCATTAACCATTCATTGTCCCATCCAACTAAAATTATGACCTTTTAAAAGATAAATTCATAAGATCTATTATCTCATGTTTTTGTGTTTTATTTATTTTTATTTTAAAAGCCATTGTTCTGGTTTGGTGGCCATTTGATAACAATGCCATTCACCAGTTATAATTAAACTAAACAAGCTGGCTTGTGATGAGACCCCTTTTCTTATATTTATAAGCCATTACCCTGTTTTGGTATGCAATATTGGTAATTTCAGTTTTATTACTCCTTATGAACATAGTAAGTCGGCTCATAATGAGACCTCTTATCTCTTAAAATTTTCGTATAATTTCTTAGAATTACATTCTAAAAAATCACAACTTAAATGGATGGGGTGAAATAGTTTTATCCTTAAGAATGAATGGATGACAATTTTCAGAGTTTTTTGAGTTCCAAAATTTTAAAAAAAAATCTTTACTTTTACAGATAACCTTTCTCTACTTGATAAACTTATGATGATTTACATTTCCCTCAAGTTTTCAAAAGATCATGTAAATGATTGAAATAATCTTTTCAAAGTCTTAACATCTTATTTTAAACTATTCAAAAACTGTAATCATTACTTTTAAAAATTCTTATTTACACGAAATAAATATTTATAATATTTTTCCGAAGAAATTTTCTTAAATAGTAAATAGTCAATCAGAGACTCATAAACAACCTTTATTTGCGAAAATAAAAACAATCAAAATCTGCAGAAAGAAATATGTACAGTTTAAGAAGGGGTTACCTCCTTAGGAAAATAATTTCTTCAAGATAAGCCCATTTACAGGAAGAGGTTCTCTCTTACCTGCTAGATCTTGGAGTATGAATGTATTTGAGCCTATCTTCTCAACGATCTGAAATGGTCCAAGCCACATTTTCTGAAATTTGGTATGTTTACCTTTTTCTTCGTGTGCTTTATCCCATTTCAAAACGAGATCACCAATTGATAAAATTTTTGAGCCGGTAGAACTTGCATCAAAAGAAGATTTTACAAGTTGTTGATGTTTTTCATGAGTAATTTTTGCTTTATCCCTATCTTCTTCTAGTTTAAGGATTTGATCATATCTCAATTGAATGGATGATGAAGGATTTTCTTCAATAAACTGTACTAGGGCTAATGATGGAAGAGTTAAATTTGAAGGTATCACAGCTTCTTTTCCATAAACCAGATTGAAAGGTGAAGTCCCTATTGAAGCTTTTTTAGTGATACGATCAGCCCATAACGCAAAGATTAAAGATTTATGCCAATTCTTTTGATTTTGATCAACGGTCCTTTTAATGATTTTGATAAGGTTTTTATTAGTGGATTCAGCCAAACCATTACCTTGTGGATAATAATTTGCTGAATATTTTAATTTAAAACCTCTTTTGACTGCAAATTCAATTAAACTATTACCAGAAAAGTAAGATGCATTATCAAAAACAAGAGCTTGAGGTACACCAAACCTGGTTATGATGAATTGATCTATGAAATCAATAATTGCATCAGAATTGGCTACCTTCAATGGGATTTCCTCTACCCATTTCGTAAAGTAATCAGTTGCAGTAAGGATGTACTTGTGCTGTTTGGAAGAATGAGGAACTATCTCACCAATAATGTCAAGCCCCCATTGTTCGAATGGTTGCTCAATAGTTACTGGTTGCAAAGGAAAAGCTGGTTTCCTTTGTCTTCCACTTGCAGTTTGACAAATTTGGCACTTCCTTACGTAATCATGCATATCTTTAAAAAGGGTAGGCCAGTAATAACTAGCACGAATTATTTTGTGAGCCGTGGTATCACCTCCAAAATGACCTCCTGTTGGTCCATCATGTAATTCCTGCAAAACCTTTTCAGCTTCAGTCTTTTCCAAACATCTTAATAGAATTGAATCATAATTTTTTCTAAATAACACATTATCAATGATCTGGTATTTAATAGCCTTTAACCTTAAAGCACGTTTACTCTTATAGCTGAGATTAGAAGGAGCATACCCATTTTTCAAGTAATAGATAAGATCAGCATACTGAGATCCAGAGTTTGTAACACTTATCTGACTTACTTGAATATCTTGATTTGAATCTTGATCTTCTGGTATATTATGAGCTCCTGCCAATAATCTGCAAAAACCTTGTCCTCTAACAATATTAGCTGGTTTAATATCAATATCATATTCTTGCAAGGTTGTTACCCAGTTAGCTCTCTTTTCTCCTACTTCTCTCTGAATTAATAATTGCCTCACTGCAGAGAATGGGACAATAATTTTTGTATGTGTCTTCAAGAGAAAAGGTCTGAAATGTTTTATTGATTTAAACACAGCAAAGGCTTGTTTTTCAACATCGGAATAATTAAGCTCAGCTCCTTGCAGATTTGAGCTAAAGAAAGAAATAGGTGCTTCGATTTCTTGATCATTGAGTTGTGTTAAAACGGCTGCATAAGATGTTTCAGTGGCCAGAGTATACAAAGTAAAATCTTTAGAAAAATCCGGGGTATTCAGTGCTGGTGCATTAATAATCGCTTGTTTAATTGCCTTAAAGGCTTCTTTCTCTTCATGCCCCCATTTGAATAGTGAATTCTTCTTGATCATATTTTGCATAGGTAAAAAAATTAAAGAAAAATCAGGAATGAATCTTTTAACAAAATTGATCTGTCCAAGAAATGATTGCATGGATTTTTTGTTATGTGGTAAAGAAATATCATAAATTTCTTTCACTCTATCTGGATCAATATATATACCATCTTTTGACACAACAAATCCTAAGAGCTTTCCTTCATCTAAAGCAAAGAAAGATTTCTTCGGATTTAAGGAAATACCAAACCTTCTACATCTTTCAAATATTTGTTTTAAGTCATGTATATGATTGGCTCTCTTTTTTTAAAATACTGTTATGTCATCAAGATAAACAACAACTGATTTATTGATCGGACCTTTGAATGCTATGTCCATGGCTCTTTGAAAAGTTGCTCCTGCATTTATTAGACCAAAAGACATTTTCTGATAAGCGTAAGCTCCCCATTTTGTTCTGAAAGTTTTCTTCAATCTTTCATCTGGGTGAACTAAAACTTGATTATAGCCCGAAAACCCATCGAGAAAAGACATAAGTTCAGAACCAGCTACCTTTTGAAGTATCTGTTCCATGGTTGGCAATGGGAAATTATCTTTTAAACATGCCTTGTTTAAATTTCTGAAATCAATACAGATTCTTATATCACCATTCTTCTTCCTTACAGGTACCATATTTGAAACCCAATTAGAGTGCCTGACTGGAAAAATGATTTTGGCTTTTAAAATTTTATTGAGTTCTGATTTGATTTGACTCTCGAGATTTGGGTGGATCTTTCTCAACTTCTGTTGAACAGGTTTAACATCAGAGAACATTGGAATTGTGTGTTGGATAATTGAAGTATCATATGTTTTTAGATCATCATAATTCCAAGCAAACACATTTTTATACTTGTTCAGCAGTTTAATGAATGCACTCCTTTCCTCTGGTGTTAAATTGAGTCCTAAGTTAACGTTTTGAGGTTTAGAATCAGAACCAAGATTTACTAATTCAAACTTCAAAGTGGAACTTTGAAGTTTTGAATTAACAACTTTCTTGAATCTGTCTCTAATGTCATATAAATCCTCTAACTTAACAACAGATTTTGGAATGGGGTTTTCATTACCTTTTGAAGCAATTTGTAAATCATGATCATCTTCATCAATAATTTGATCATCATATGATTTCTCTGAAGTCATGAAATTTAGAATATCTTGATCATGATAGAAAACTCTCCAATTTGTAACATTATCTGGGACAGATGGACGAAAAATCAATTCTACAGAAAACCTATCAGGACTGCAATCTTCAGCAGGTAGGAGTTTAGATGCAACATTAGCTAATAAGTCAGCTGATGTATTTTGATTCCTAGGAATAGGAGAAATATTGAATGCTAAAAATTGAGTGGTGAGATCTTGCACTAAGGTCTGATAGTGTTTAAGATGTCCTGAAAGGCAATGAATAGTATTCCTAACTTGTTTAATTACAATTTCGGAATCACCAAAGACTTTCAAGTATTTAACATCTAACCCTATAGCTTTATAAAGTCCTTGAACCAAGGCTTCATATTCTGCGGTATTGTTAGTACACTCAAATTCTAACCTGCATGACAGCATGGTTTTCTCCCCATTTGGATCAATTAAGATACATCCAGCTCCAGCTCCAGCTCCATCACTAGACTTCGATCCATTGAAATATAATGACCAAAATAAAGATTTATCTATTGGCTTATCTATAATTACATCAGAAATATTTACAATTCTGGAAGAATCAGACTATGAAAAATTTTCTATCTGAGAAACAAAAGTATTTACAGAAAAAGGTGATTGAGGAGCTTTGAAATTTCCAAGAAATGATTCAGCAGAATAACCTCCAAGAATATTGTTGTTGAATGCCATAGGTTCATTAGGCTGTTCAAATTCAGTGACAGTGTGCGTCATATGTTTTTCTCGTTCAATTTTGATTTGATTTGGTTTCCCTTTATAGGGAAGCCACATGTGTGAATAATCAGTCGAGATATAACCATTAAGTTTCGCAGACCAGTCCCTACTCAAGATTAATCCATAAAATTCAGGGATATCGGCAATCAAAATATCAATTCTTTGGACAATTCTAGGATCTGAGGCTAATCTGATAGTAACTGAATTGATTTCTCCTACCACTTGAACTTTAGAGCGATCCAACTGAACGATATGAACTTCTGATTTCTGTGGTTCAATATTCAATTTAGCACAGACAGAAGTAGGCATAATATTGGAGGAAGCTCCAGAATCAATCAAACAATTGTGCAGATTTTTATTGTACATCTCATAAGTTAAAAGAAAAGGAGGAGTTTGAGAATTTGACTTTTCCCCAATGAGCACAGTATCAGTAGCATCTACCTTATCTGGTGGCTTACCAGTTCCTCTTGCTGCTTTTGCAACTACACCGCTTGGTACAGGAGCAATTGGTGTAGCATTAAGTTCTTTTAATAACAACTTTTGCTGGTGTTTTAGTTTGCTGAGTTCATGTAAGGAAATGTTAGCTTTGATCTTTTTCATATCCTCAACAATGTTGTATTCCATGGGTTCTGACACTACCAAAGTCTTCGTTGTTGATGTGAGAGGATTAGAAGAGGATGGTTGATTTTGAGTAGGCAGTGAAGAAGTTTTCTTCACAATGGGTTTGTCTTTGGTACTTGGAGTTGCAATTTTCTTTTTAGGAATTGCTTGCACTGGTTCTGCTGTAGATTTACTCCTAGTACTTACAGGCATAGCTTCTTCACTATCAGAATTAGGGAGAATAAAATCCCACATTCCATTTAATTCAGCTATTTCTTCATTTTTGTCCTCTTGATCTGATACTACAGATGTATCTTCTTCTTCTTCCTCTTCTTCTGATTCTGCATTAGAGATTGTATTAGGAGGTTTAGATTCAACTTGGTTCTTTCTAAAATTCCGGAATGGTTTCTTGGTGGAAGTTTCAGCTACTTGTTTTTTATTTCGACCATTTCATTTGACATGGTTTTAAGAACTTTCTGTAAACCTTCCATGTCATATGGATCTTTGGCCTTTTTCTTTGAATCATCTCTAAAGCTGACCTTCTTTGATTTCCTTTCTTCAAGAGCATTTTTCTTTTCCAGAGAAGTGATACGTTTTTCCACTGCAATAGGTTCTTTCATATTCTCAGCTAATGTAGGTTTTGCAGCTCTGTCCACGAAAATTGCTATGTTTGAGGGTAAGGCTGTTATGTACCATTCAATTCTGACCTGTTCACTGGGCTGTGAATCTACGTGAATTTTGTTCAAGAGTTTGTTGAATCTAGCGTTGAATTCTTTAATGGGTTCCTTGGGTTCTATTTTCAAATTTGAGAGATCATTGAGTAAAGTTGCAATTGATCGGTCATCTCCAAATTTGGTTAAAAAATGATCTGCAAAAATGTCCCAACTTGTTATAGATCCTGATGGTAATGAGAAGTACCATGATCCTGCCGTTCCTTGAAGAGTATAAGGGAATAGTCTAACTACAACATCTTCCTGTGTGACTCCATTCAAATTAATAGCCAGCATAAAGTTATTGATATGTTCTTCAGCTTGAATGTTAAGATCTAGGCTAAACTTTGGAAGCCATTTTCCAGGATTGTCTGGTAAATCATGTAAAGGTGTAGCCATGTTGACTGCTCCTGGAGTAGACCATGGTCTCTGTGCCATTATCGGAACAACTACTAGAGGGATAGTAGAAACTGGTGGTGTTTGAATAGAAGTTGTTGGAATGGATGATGTTGAGACTGATGAGGATTGAGGAGAAGATGTTTGTGGAGATGATATGGAAACGACTGTACTTTGTTGAGAAGGGATTTCGGAAACAGGTATTTGGATATTAGAGGTTGAACTTGCTGATTCCGATTGGGTTTTTCTTGTTTTGACTCTACTAGGTAAAGGGAATTCTTTGGGAGAAATACCAATTTTTTCACTTTGAAGCCTAGTAAGAGGTTTGGAAGAAACAAATTTTGAAGTTACACTACCTTCAGATATTTCAGACTCTTCAAGAGATAATGAGAATCCTTTCAATTTATGAATTAGATCTTGAACTTCAGGAGACTCAGGATGTTGTTTGTCTGAATGTTTTGAAATTTTGGTAGTGGGTGTTTGAATATTTTCTGCAATTTCTTCTCTAAGATTTTGAATTACAGAAGAAATTGAAGAAGTTAATGAGGGTGTTTTGCTCTCAGAATGGCTTGTGGATAAAGATTTACTTGCCATTCATAGCTCAGGCCCTCCTTCTAGCGCCAAAATGTTGAAGCCTAGAAAATCTCTGCTTCAAACATCGGGGAAAACCACCCGGTCGGGACCTTAAGGCAGCTCCTTTTCCGTTTGGTATGGTGGCTCCGACTAGATTTAAAGGACCAGTTTCCTTGTAACTAAATGGATTGGATTGGATGGGTGGAAATGGGACTAAACTAACTGAAATAAAACTATCTAATCTAAGCTAAATACTGATAAAGAAATTCTAATATTAACCCGGGTAGTTATATGTGAATACAACTTAAGATTGTTTCAATTCAACAATAACCATAAAAATGTATTATTGATTAAATTAAAATATGCAGAAACAAATAAAGATAACTCTGTTTAAGAAATTAAACAGAGTTATATAAACATATTGCATTCATCATTGTATACCATTTACATGTAATTATGAAAAATAACGTTTCAATTATACTCAGAAATGATATATAAAAGGAAGCGTTGTGAAAACCAATATACATATAAATGATAGAAATTTTAAAACGAATATCATAGGACAACAGAAATCAACAGTAAACAGATAGAAATACCTTGCTCATCTTGATGACTTCAAATGCAATCTGATACTCTATCCAGTAACTATAATGCAAAACCAAATTCCAAGGTACAGAAATGCAACACTTCAAAGATAGTTTCGCATGAAAATCACCAGATGTGATCCTTTTCAAAAAATATATAAGACAATGGAGTACAAAAATGCAATCTCCAAGTCCAAAAATATTAAGATCTAGGACCCCTCTCTAAATGCATGAGAGGGGTTTAAATACTACTTAACTAACTCTAAAAATAGTTTATTACAAAAAATAAGGATTCGGTTCAATGACCGTTTTTTTCCTAGGCTAAAATACAGTGAAATTAAAACTAAATCTATCTATCTATGAAATTGATCTTTGCTCTTGCAGGCATCTAGCATGTTTTTGAGAGGATGCGGTTGACCGACTTCGGAATTCAGCTGTCCTGAAAAGACAGAGTCGGCAAGCGTAGGAGTGATCTTCTCTGTAGCATTGATAATACAATTGAGTGCACTGTGCTGACTGTGTGGCTTTACCAAGTACATCCAGTATGAGTCCCAATTTAATCTTGTTAGCCCTTGGATGGATTTTGTTCTTTCTTCTGCCTTTTGCCTCCATTCTGCTTGTAATTGATTTGCCTGTGGGAGATAACCTGGAACAGTTTCAGAAATCAAGTTAGCTTTGTGTAAATTGTCATTTACACAATCAGTGAGAGTGTTTGCCACTGTAGATGCCTCCTCTGCTGCCCTTTCTGCTCTTCTGATTTGTGCATCCCAATTACTGAACAATATTTCTTTGTGGTTTTCATTAATGATGGGTGCACCAGCTTTTCTGCCTTCTTCTGTCTTTTGCCATGCTAAATAATCATTAATCTTTTCATTAATCAAATCATAATCATTTCGTAGATCTACGACATGACTTGTGATTTTATTGCTTTCTTGGCACAAAGAATTCCATTGCAATATTTTTTGGCAGAAAACTTCCTCTTGTTGCAGTAGTTGATTGTTCAAAGAGATGGTTTCTGAAATGAATTCTGGAAGCTTAGGATCATCCTTATGTTGTTCTTGGATTTCTTGAAGTTGTTGTTGTAACTCTTCAAGTTTTAATTGTGATTCCTGATTGGCCTGTACCTGTTGCAATTGTTGTTGCAGAGCCTTTATCTGTTCCTCGTTTTCATCCAACAAAAGTTGTATCTCAACTGCTTTATCAATTGTTGCAGAAGCATAAGCTCCTGTTATTTGAGATAATTTAGTGAGATTATGAGTAGGCTCTGTGGCAGGATCTTTCCACAAAACATCTACTTGTTCTGGTTCGGTAGCAATTGCACTTTCTATTTTCCTCTTTTTCCTTTGTCTCTTTACTACTGCTTTGTATTTTGGGCTATAAAATACATCTAGAGGAGGAATGTCCTCTACATTAAGTACAATTTCAGAGGAGGGTGTGATTGGAATGTGCTCTGTTACTGCGGCTGTGCTGCTTGTTCCTGCATTCAAAACTTTGGTTGTTTGGACAGGGGTCTGTACATTCTGTCCCTCTACGTTAATCAATTGATTAAAGGTTTCCCATTCTTTATCTAACTCCATGGTGACTGGCTGTTGCTGTACATTGGGTGAAGGAGGATTTGTTTGTTGAGAAATCAAAATTTGCTGTTGAGTGAGCTCTTTAGATTGTGCAGAATCTTTGATGGGTTCTTCCATTTCTTTGGATGTATTGGAGTGTTCAGAATCTCTGTCAGATTTTGATTTGGATTTACCTGTGCTTGAACTGCTGTTAAGACTAACACTAGGAGTTTGCTCCTTTACAGGCTCTATGCGTAGATTATCCAAAGGAATAGGAATTAGTCTCCTTTCTCTGTACAACTTGAATTCCTGAAAATCCCCTGGAGATAGCTGCTCTCTAGCTAAATTCAAAACCTCTTTAAATGAATTTCTTGCCTGGAACATATCATCAAAAAGATCTTGCTCTGCAACAAATTCCTTTACTTTGATTGCATTGGTAAAATTCTTAACAATATCATTTTGGTCAAATAACCTTCTTGAGAATTTGAACAGCTGTAGGCATGTAATATTGCCTATCTCATGAAATGCATGACCAATATCCAACAGTGAAAATGTTCCACATTTTATGGGAAATTGTGGCCAAATGCCCTTTTTCTTGTCTTTTAAATCTTTTGTCATACCTCCCTAGCCACAAGTCTGATAAGCAATTTCCCGGGCTACAAGTCTATCTGGAACATATAAGGGTAAAACATGGGGGGAAGCATAACTTCCAAAAACCCTAATATAGGTGAACAATTCCTCCCCAAACCATCTTGCAACGGGGAGAATATCAACCTCTGTTTCTGAAGATAACCTCGGGGGATCCTTATTATACAATATTTTGTACAATGGCAGCATGATTCCATGACAAATTTGGTAAAAATGGGGAACAAATTTAGAGTCCCACAGTTCTTTATGGTACACATGAATGGGCAAAGGGTCTTGGATAGTCCATTTCCATCCCATTACAGGGAATTTAGAGACATAGCAGATGGCGTCCATGACATAAGCAGATAAATAAAAAGGCGGATAAACCCATTGGGAAACATTTCGTTTGGTCCAGTATTGAAAAATAGCAGTGGTTATAGTATCAGATAGGATTTTGGCCCAGTCTACAATTGTAGAATTAACGGCCGCATTCAACAAAGGAAGCCATTCGGGTAAAATCATATTTATGTCAGGCTTTCCAAAAAGCCTGCATAACATGGCAGCAGTAAAACAATAAGGAGAGGTAAGCGAACCTGTGCTGTACATACCTTGTTTGTTTTTCTTCAATGGTTCACTTCTTTTAGTCCACTCCTTTGTGCATTCTGCCAAATTCGTGTGTTCTCTGGCAAAATCTTCCATGAATTTTTTGTTGTAAGTCACCTGTGGTACTGGCAACTTATACATTAATCGCACATATTCTATGGTAAATGACCCAATTAGCTCTTCATATGGAGTCTTGAATTGCCTGTCTGAAATATCAGCGTTGTCCAGGACCCATCTCACCATGTCTGTGTATGGGAGAATCCTTGGCCTTGCTGCTATTCTATGCAGAAATGAGCAAGCCAAGTCTCTAAGATTTGCTTCAGACGAATCTTTGGAACCTGCTGTAGCTACAACTTTTATCACCACAGGGTTTTCATCTTCTAACAGATTGTACATTCCTTCCCAAGTAGATATGTCGGCATCCTTGTTACAGGCAGTGTCTGCGTATAGCGAAGCCATTTCTTTGTTCTCAGAATTTGAGCTCTTCTCCTTCTTACCCATAGTGTATACCGGAAGCTTTGTATAGTAATTCGCTCCTTCGTGCCTGCGTTTTACGAATAAATGAGAGTAATGATATTAGAAAGGTGATGAGACTGTTTTGAATATGAACACGGATGAAATATAATATTTTAATTGTGAAACGACTTTCACTCTAAACAAAATCTCATTTCACATTAATAATCAATCCAATCATTTAATATAATCATTAAAGCGCATAACGGATTTGACATATGGAAAGATTGCCTTGGGATAGCGCACCTACATGAATCTGCGATATCGTGATCTGCGATTTGCTGCGCAATATCGCAATATCGCAATGTCGCAATATCGCAATATGAAGTCATCACAGTCATAAAAAATAGCGCAAAAACGGGAATTGCGCAATAGCGCAAAGCGCATATCGCAAAAATCACAAAAGCGCAATATCGCGAAATCGCATGATCGCATATTTGAAAAGAGCGCATAACGCAAAATCGCAAAAGCGCATATTTGAAAAGAGCGCAAAATATATTCATTAACCAATTGTGTTTTCTGCGCTATGCGATCTGCGACCAATGCGTTTTATCAAAGGTATATATTATTTATGGATGCGCTATCTTGTTCAAAGAGCAGTTTTATTTAAAATCTATCATAAACTTAAGATTTTCGCAATATTCTTTCAAAGGGATTTTTATAGTTTATGATAGAAAGTTTTATTTTCTAAGGCAAACAAATCCTAATTGTTTTTTGGATTTTTAACTAAGGGTCCCCATTTTATTTAGTATTATTACTAAAATAAAAAGGGGGGTTGTTGCTAGCCACAACGATGGGGAAAATAAGAAGGGGAAGAGAGGGAGCTTTGTCCTTGAAGGTAAAAGTGGTGTTTTTCGGGAGGATGAGGGGCAATGGAGGCGCAGGAAAGGAACCGACGGGGGACTTGTATAAGGCGAAGCATGAAGAGACCTCGAGGATGATGTGTCTTCGGGGAGATGCATTCCTTGAAGGTCTCAACAAGTACAACCCCTAGCACCGCTGCAAAATTCTGGGGGCTAACACATAGAGAATCTCAGTGCTATAACCAAGCACTTTAAAAACTAGGCCCCTTCACCACTGCTCCTGGTCACTCATCTCTCCATATGCCCCAGTTTCGCACTTGGAATTAAGCCCTCTCCTTCCTCCTCGGTCCCTTTTTCTTTCATATTTTCCTTTTGTTGGGGTTCCCATGTTTAGGCTAGATTGGCAAGACCAAAAGATGAGACAACATCATAACCACTTTCAGGCCCTAGGATCTAGCCCTCCTGGATCCGGAGAGGGATCTCTCCAATAAAACAAAGAATGATATATCTTTCAAAGTTCAAATGAGATGTTAGGCTAGTTATGAAGCACAAAGGGGGTTTAAAATGATTTGGTCCGTTGGTTGCTGGGTTGGTCATGAGATCACAGACTGAGAAAGTAATGGGAGAAAAGGAACAAAGCAGTAGGATGTTTTAGCAAAGGGGATAGGTCAAGAAAGTGCCATCCATTGGGCTATTGAGTCATGAAAGGAGAATTACTTGCAACAACTAGCCAAGGCTTTCAGAGGGAAAGTCATCTACACTAAAGGATATTTTTAGATAGATGGTAGAATGGAACACTAAGGATTGAAAGTGAAAGAAGGAAAGCAACCCAATTTCTGTCTATAGATCAGGTCAGAGGTTTTTTAACTCCAGACCTGCTTTAGCATGCTCCAAGGGAAAACAGAGATAAGTTTAACAGAGCCAGGGTCTGTAGATTAGAGAAGGACTTTGAACCTTCAATTCTTTGACACCAACAAGAGATCTTAGAAAGGCCATCTGGTCGCACAAGGATCCTAGTGGACAGGGCTAACTCTAATCCCTAGTGTTCCCAAATCTTCCAGCATAAACCCGACAAGAACAACTAAGCAGCAAAAAAAATTAAAGGCAAGGAGAGCAGAGACATAGGGTACCTAACAAGGTTAAATCCTATGCCATATTTCTGATGCAAGCCAATATAAAATGAAATAGTATGAAAATGTAATAAACAATGTTAGAAAAACATCACCAATAGTAATAGACCAGGATCCTGTGAAATGTGCTTGATTAATTGATGCAAAACCAATCACATACTCTGAGCTCAATGGCTAATACAATCCAGACTTTCTCCTCCCAACCTACTACATAACAACCACTCTGCTAATCCCTCCCAAGACTATTCCAACAGTCCAAATGAATCCCTCTAACAGCAATCGGCAACAACTGAACAACAACCATTACAATATGTTCTCGGGAATTCTTATAGGAGAATGAATAATAGCAGGAGTAGATGTAAACTTAATTGTTTCATTATGATAGAGGAGAGGTAGGTCAGATGCTCATTCCTCAAAATGGCTCTTCATTTAACTGTGTGTACTCTGGAGTATGGTCCAGAGGTCTTGTTAATAACTTTAGGTATGTTCTTCTGAAGAAATCTGGCTGATGGTACTCTGTGGTAGCCTTCTGAAATATACGATGTGGGTAGAAAGGTTTTCAGGTCTCCCCATACCTCATAACTGTGGTCTTGAAATTCTTCAAGAAGTTTCTGTCAGATTAATTAATTGTTTTCTGGCTCGAGGAGGCATGGAAACTGCTATAGGAAGGTGTCCTTTTGGAGAACCGATGCTCTGCTGACATTAACATAGATATGGCTTGTTTCGTGTAAACTTGGTCTTCAAACTGCACTTTATTCCTTTGAGCATGGGATTAGGCACTAAATATTCAAATAACAGGCCTAAATCCCTTGAACCTGTTTCTGCTATTACTCTTGTTGCCGCTACTGTCATGGCCTCTCTGTGATCTGAATCGCGGCGAATGCGATTACGCAAATCAGAGTGAATTCATCACTCTGGTCAACCCTGCACAGCAGAATAAATCAATTATGAAGTCCGGGAAAGGGTGGTGGAAGAATGCTTTAAAGGCTCGGAGGAATGGTGGTGTAACAGAGGCAAACATTGTGGATGCAATGGACACGATGGAGAAATTCCGTGAACTTTAATATAAAAATATTAAATTTTTAATGGTGGGCACAATGATTTAATATTAATGCAGAACAAAGGTTCGGGCCTTTGGAACGAAATCCAAATGAAATGCATGTAAAACATGTGAAATGGTTTGATGTGGTGGGACCTAGTCGTGGGTGGAGGGTGATTCTTTGGACCGTCGATCTCAGGAGGAGATCGACGGCGGAGGTTGAAAGATAAGATTAACAGAGGCTCCGATGAAGAAAGGGGAATGAAAAGAACGATGCGATGTGGACCATTGATCGGCTTAGATGGATGGTTTTGATTGCATCGGGAGATCACAATTGGGGGAGGCGGAGGGTGACACAGTTTGGAATTTGCGATTGAGCGTTGGCCGTTGGATCCTGGGACAAGATCGATGGCTCACATTCAATCGGAGGGATATGGAGAGAGGAGATGGAGCGATGGTGTTATTAATGCTGGACTGTCGAATCTGAGTGATAGATCAACGACAGAGATTAAATCGGCGGATCGCAATCGCAAAGGGCATAGGGTGGCACGTTCTAAACTTGCGATTGCGATTGGAGCAGGAGAGCGCAGGCCGTCGGATCTGGCGGGAGATTGACGGTTCAAAAATAATTGAAAGGGTGGAAGGGAAAGGAGCGACAAGTGCGGAGCGATTAGCGTTGGGCCGTCGGATCTATTATAGATCGACGGCTCCGATCGCGGTGGAGGTCTATATAAAAAAAACACAATCGCATCGGGAAATTTTTTTTAACAAAGGGATGCGCTCACCCGACACTTTGCGATTGAAATCATTGCCTGAGGCTTAAGCGCTTGGTACTGGGCTCGGGCATATGGGGAAGTGGTTTGCGGGGCTGGCGAAAAAGGGGCTAAGCCCTAATATAAAGTGAAAAGTTGGTTTTTTGCCCATTTTAATGCAATTTTGGGGTTAGGAAGGGGAACAATAGAGGGAAAAAGGGTGAATTAGACCAAACAAAGGGTAAGGGTAGAATTTGAAGGGGTTTTTGGGAGGATTTAGGGGGTTAATAGGGGTAAATAGAGAGGAGTAAGAAGGGGATGAAACAGGGGTTTGGAAGGGATGAAATAAGGGGAAAAAAGGGGGCCTTTTGGGCATTTCTGCACAAACAGAGAGGCTTTATAATTGGAAACAGTAGTGGGGATTTTATCAAAGGACAAGGGCATAAGGAGCCTTCAAGGATGATTTTTTTCCAGGGGAAATTCATTCCTTGAAGGCTCAAAAACATTTTAGCCCCCTGTTTGCTTGTCAAAAAATTTATAGGGGGCTAACAGTGGCTCCACATGGGGATGGCTTCTTCTCGAAGGAGTCAAGAAGTCGAAATTCAAAAGACGAGACTGAGTCTTGACCATATCCTGCACGATGCCCAGCACATCCCTTTATTTCTTTAGATCAGCTGCCACAAATCATGAAGACATCATATCAGCAGTAAACATTCTCCCAAACAACTACCTACCCACACTATAGTTCTAACATTTTCTTCTGGGTACATTTGGACTTGCAGACCCTTTACATCATCAATTTTTTACAAGTAGGAAAATAAACCTATTCTACTTCTACCCTTATTACTCCATGAGACCATATTAGACTATTGGCCTCATAGTTTCTTTACGTAAACTACTATCTACTAGGATTAGACTATCTAGCAGCTTTATTCTCTACATTCTAAGATAGAAATTGAAAACAGTCAAGCCAGGATTAAATTTTCTGACTTGATGGACTTTGCAGGAATTAAAAACAACTAACTACATGCTCACAGACTGAGCTTTATTGAGCTTTTCCTACCTACCCTACTCTAGCTGGAATGTCTCTAATGCTCTAGGTGATACAATAATGCCAATGGAGCCAGTCAAGAAATAACAAAAAAGGGAAGAAGAACTGACTGCTCATCAGAGACAACCGTAGGATGCTCTGCATGTGGATCTTCAAAACTGAGGTCACCAGCAGTGGTGACCAATTCTGATGTATTTGGCTCTTGCAAAATATTAATGCTTGAGACACCGAGCCAATCAGGGCCTCCATGTATTTTTCCATAGGATCATCAAAAACATGATGTAACCCTTTTTCTTCAAAGCCTCCCATGACTGGTAAGCTGTCTGTATCTCGGGCAACTTCAATCACCGCATATGCAGTGTGGCCTCTGTAATCACACTCCTCCATTTCCTAGCTGGGGGTATTTGGCATATGAGCATCAACCAGGAATACCTCTTCTTCCTCTAGATCAAGACAAAGATATATGTGGGAAAGAAGGTCTCCCTCATCTCCATTGCAACCTGAACTTGAGGGATCATCACATATGGCGGGGCTGTCCTCTCCCGCCCCTGGCCATTTCTGCTGGAGTGAACTGCACTCTATGAAAAAATTAACATAATCTTGAGCAGGGGTTGCTTTGATTACCTTGACCCTTTCAGGCGAAAGCTCTGGATATTCATCTTGCTCAAGATTTTCTCCATGTCTTTCTTCCTTGTCCTTTGTGCTGAAGAGATGCTAACTTCCATCTTCTTGGCAAGTATAACTGATGTTAGGATATAAAACAGAGAGAAGATTCAATGAATCTTCATCTGCTATCATGCTTTCAACACTTTATCCATCAGTATCATAGATGGCCTGTGTTGGCTCATCATTTTCTTGAAGTTGATGGCCGTGACCTTCCTCCCATGAAACTGCTGATGATGGCCCTGCAAGCTCAATTTCCCTTTGGAACAAATCATCATTAGATAGGCCAGCATCAGAGAAATCATAATTATAAGCATTTTCACCCATCAGGTCTTCAAGACTCTCAGCAAGTTTTTCTTCAAAATAGTCTACAAGTTCATTTCCTGATTTAAACTTAGGTTCATCATACATGCTTTGCATGTGGCTTCTATCTTGCAGTGTTTGGGTTTGTCCTTCTTGAGGACAAGGTGCAGGTCTCTTCCAATCATCCTCTCTGCTTTCATCCTCATATTCTTCCTCTTCTGTGTTCAGCAGGGTATTGGCAGTCTCTATCAATCTTTCCAACTTGTTTTCTAAGGAGATCTACCTTATTTTCTCTGCTCGGTCTTTCTTTGCAGCTTTTAACCTTTATTCTCTACACTTTATGTTGAATTCGACAGTAATTTCTATGCTCTGCATTTCCTCCAGGCTCGAAGGCTCTCTTTCTCTTATATGGAATTCCACCACGGGGTCAAAAGAACTAGGATAGTGTAGTAGAGCCCATCCCAAGGGTGGTTTTATGCTATCAGGTATTGCGTGATATACCTTATTGAACCTGGCCGAAAATTCTTGTACTGTCTCTCCTAGGATGAGGAGAGCATTCTTAGGGGCCGCCCATTTATCAAGGAAAACTTGAGAAAATTGATGAAAGATGAAAATGCTTGCCACTGGAAGGCCTTTGAACCAACTCTTAACCTTTCCTTGTAATGACAAGGCAAAAATTCTAATGCACACATCATCTTCCTCTATTTCATACAAGTCAAGTAAATCCTCGAGGTTTTGCACATGTTCCTTGGCAGTGACCCCTTTCCTTTCTCCATCAAAAAGAGGCAGCTGGTTTATAAGTTTTGAAGGAAAGGGTTGGAAGATAAGAGGTAAAACCAGAGGATTATATCTTTCTATGACCTTTGTAGGTGTAGGTGGTGTAACAATGGGCTCATGGTTGCTTGAAGCTTCTTTAGGGTTGGGAGATACAAAATGAGCCTCCTGTTCCACCAGGTTCTTCACAGGAGTACAGGTCTTCTCATGGTCTGAAGACTGAGGCTTGAGATCTTTCCCATACACATTGTGGGTCTCATCTTTGTACACTTGATTAGGCTTAAATTAGGACAGAACATAGTGGTAGAGAAAAACAATGAATTCTTTAAACCAAATCCAACCCATGTGTTCTATCCTTCTATGAGGTCTGGCCATATTTCAGGTTCTTCCTCCAGTGGATTCTTAGAGAGTTATGGAGTGTGGAGTCACCAGGTGGATGAATTTGACTGTTTGAAGCAGGCTGTTGTCCACCATCAACAATTAGAACCAATCTAAAGGCAAATTTGTCTCGTTCCCTAGCGGAGTCGCCATTATGTTGGGGTTCCCATGTTTAGGCCAGATTGGCAAGACCAAAAGATGAGACAACATCATAACCACTTTCAGGCCCTAGGATCTAGCCCTCCTGGACCCGGAGAGGGATCTCTCCAATAAAACAAATAATGATATATCTTTCAAAGTTCAAATGAGATGTTAGGCTAGTTATGAAGCACAAAGGGGGTTTAAAATGATTTGGTCGATTGGTTGCTGGGTTGGTCATGAGATCATAGACTGAGAAAGTAATGGGAGAAAACGAACAAAGCAGTAGGATGTTTTAGCAAAGGAGATAGGTCAAGAAAGTGCCATCCATTGGGCTATGGAGTCATGAAAGGAGAATTACTTGCAACAACTAGCCAAGGCTTTCAAAGGGCAAGTCATCTACACTAAAGGATCTTTTTAGATATATGGTGGAATGGAACATTAAGGATTGAAAGTGAAAGAAGGAAAGCAACCCAATTTCTGTCTATAGATCAGGTCAGAGGTTTTTTAACTCCAGACCTTCTTTAGCATGCTCCAAGGGAAAATAGAGATAATTTTAACAGAGCCAGGGTCTGTAGATCAGAGAAGGAATTTGAACCTTCAATGCTTTGACATCAACAAGAGATCTTAGAAACGCCAGTTGGTCGCACAAGTATCCTAGTGGACAGGGCTAACTCTAATCCCCAGTGTTCCCAAATCTTCCAGCATAAACCCAACAAGAACAACTAAGCAGCAGAAAACATTAAAGGCAAGGAGAGCAGAGACATAGGGTACCTAACAAGGGTAAATCCTATGCCATATTTCT
This sequence comes from Pinus albicaulis, assembly GCA_034641835.2. Taxonomy (NCBI): domain Eukaryota; kingdom Viridiplantae; phylum Streptophyta; class Pinopsida; order Pinales; family Pinaceae; genus Pinus; species Pinus albicaulis. The sequence continues at coordinate 96,561 of JAXQQM020079297.1, forward strand.
AATGCAAGCCAGTAGAAAATGAAACAATATGAAAATGTAATAAACAGTGTTAGAAAAACATTACCAATAGTAATAGACCAGGATCCTGTGAAATGTGCTTGATTAATTGATGAAAAACCAGTCACATACTCTGAGCTCAATGGCTAAGACAGTCCAAACTTTCTCCTCCCAACCTACTACATAACAACCACTCTGCTAATCCCTCCCAAGACTGTTCCAACAGTCCAAATGAATCCCTCTTAAGCAATCGGCAACAACCGAACAACAACCATTACAATATGTTCTCGGGAATTCTTATAGGAGAATGAATAATAGCAGGAGTAGATGTAAACTTAATTGTTTCATTATGACAGAGGAGAGGTAGGTCGGATGCTCATTTCGCAAAATGGCTCTTCATTTAAGTGTGTGTACTCTGGAGTATGGTCCCGAGGTCTTGTTAATAACTTCAGGTATGTTCTTCTGAAGAAATACGACTAATGGTACTCTGTGGTAGCCTTCTGAAATAAGAGACATGGGTAGAAAGGTTTGTACGTCTCCCCATACCTCATATCTATGGTCCTGACATTCTTCAAGAAGTTTCTGTCAGAGTAATTAACTATTTTCGAGCTCGAGGAGGCATGGAAACTGCTGTAGGAAGGTGTCCTTTTGGAGAATCAGTGCTCTGTTGACATTAACACAGATATGGCTTGTTTCATGTACACTTGGTCTTCAAACTGCGCTTTCTTCCTTTGAGCATGGGATTAAATGCTAAATATTTAAATAATAGGCCTAAATCCCTTGAACCTGTTTCTACTATTACTCTTGCTGCCGCTGCTGTCATGGCCTCTCTGTGATCTGAATCACGGAAAATGCGATTACGGAAATCAGAGTGAATTCATCACTCTGGTCAACCCTGCACAGCGGAATAAATCAATTATGAAGTCCAGGGAAGGGTGGCGGAAGAATGATTTAAAGGCTTGGAGGAATGGCGGTGTAATAGAGGCAAACACTGTGGATGCAATGGACATCGTGGAGAAATGCCGTGAACTTTAATATAAAAACATTAAAGTTTTAATGGTGGGCGCAATGATTTAATATTAATGCAGAACAAAGGTTCGGGCCTTTGGAACGAAATCCAAAGGAAATTCATGTAAAACATGTGAAACGGTTTGATGTGGTGGGACCCGGTCGTGGGTGGAGGGCGATTCTTTTGACCGTTGATCTCAGGAGGAGATCGACGGCAGAGGTTAAAAGATAAGATTAACAGAGGCTCCGATGAAGAAAGGGGAATGAAAAGCGTGATGCGATGTGGACCGTTGATCGGCTTATATGGACGGTTTTGATTGCATCGGGAGATCGCAGTCGGGGGAGGCGGAGGGTGACACAGTTTGGAATTTGCGATTGTGATTGGAGCGATTGAGCACTGGCCGTTGGATCCTGGGACCAGATCGACGGCTCACATTCAATCAGAGGGATATGGAGAGAGGCGATGGAGCGATGGTGTGATTAATGCTAGACCGTCGAATCTGAGTGATAGATCAACGGCGAAGATTAAATCGGCAGATCGTAATCGCAAAGGGCATAGGGTGGCATGTTCTAAACTTGCAATTGCGATTGGAGCGAGAGAGCACGGGCAGTCAGATCTGGCGAGAGATCGACGGTTCAAACATAATCGGAAGGGCCGAAGGGAAAGGGGTGACGAGTGCGAGTGATTAGCGCTGGGTCGTCGGATCTATTATAGATTGACGACTCCAATCGTGGCGGAGGTCTATATAACAAAAACACAATCGCATCGGGAAAATTCTATTAACAAAGGGATGCGCTCACCTGACACTTTGCGATTGTGATTAGCGCCTGGGGCTTAAGCGCTTGGTCTTGGGTGTGGGCATATGGGGAAGTGGTTTGCGGGGCTGGCGAAAAAGGGGCTAAGCCCTAATATAAATTGAAAAGTGGGTTTTTTGCCCATTTTAATGCAATTTTGTGGTTAGGAAGGGGAATCATAGAGGGAAAAAGGGTGAATTAGACCAAACAAGGGGTATGGGTATAATTTGAGGGGGGTTTTGGGAGGATTTAGGGGGTTAATAGGGGGAAATACATAGGAGTAAGAAGGGGATGAAACAGGGGTTTGGAAGGGATGAAATAAGGGGAAAAAAGGGGGCCTTTTGGGAATTTCTTCACAAACAGAGAGGCTTTATAACTGGAAACAGCAGTGGGAATTTTATCAAAGGACAAGGGCGTAAGGAGCCTTCAAGGATGATTTTTTTTCAAGGGAAATGCATTCCTTGAAGTCTCAAAAACATTTTAGCCCCCTGTTTTCTTGTCAAAAAATTTATAGGGGGCTAACACCTTTCACCATTTGAAACACCCGCTGTTCATCTTGGACTGTTAATCTAGACAGATCAACAGTCATTGGGCCTCCCCTTTCTTCAAAACATCATTCCCTTTTATATTCCTAGACTCAATCTAGACTATCCGATCAACTCATCAAATGGCCATCACACAAGATCTTATCCCTTTTTCACGTTCATATGGCTTCCTTTCTCATTTGTCCAAAGTCAATCTCGACTGTTGGTTAGATCCGATCAACGGCCCAAGCATAACCCGACATAAACACCCCGCTATAGAACTAACCCAGTAAACGACTTATTTGCATACATCATCATGCACCCTACTTACCTTTCAACCCCGCATCTCACCACCTATTGTGCTCATTCTGCATCATTGGATTTGGAGCCTCCGATCCAACGGTTGACGACGCATATCGCATAATTTTTGTGCCCAGAGTTTAACACTCCAAAATAATCCGATATCGGCAGGTTTCCAAAAGACAGGTGTCACGTAGTGAATGGAATCACACTCCCTCCAAGAAAAACCACTTATTTTCCAGGGGTCACGCGAAAACCACTTCAAGTTTTCCAAAACCACTCCTCGTCATCTTCGCGCCCATATTCAAAATTAACCCTGAATAAGTTATTTCCTCCATGCTTTCTGCCTCTCTGCTGCTGCAAGGCCTCTTCCCCTCACTACTCCTCGCCCTCATCAACCTCTGTCGCAGTTATCCTCAATCCCATAGGCTTATATAATATGGTTTATATTTTTTTTGTTGTAGGTTTCATGGCCGATAAAGTGCCAAAGCAACCCACAGTATGATGATAAAATGAAGGCCATGGATGACGATCCCAAGCTTGTTCATCGCAAAAGGGTTATCTAGAGGAGGGTTTTTATCTCCACATTTATCGATGGATCATGATCATCAGCCTTCAGTGACAACCCTCTAGTCAATCAAAACCTCTATGCACCTTCCAACAAACGGTAACACAATGAGCATCAATTAATTGAAGGATCAGAGCATAATCAAAGGATTAAAGGTGTCAAACACAGATAAAATAGATAGGCATAGTAAGCAGAATTCGAATATGGTCTAAAGGGCTTAAAGCTAAACAAAAATCCTAATCAAGCATAAACATAATATTAAAATTAAATCAGTGTTTTAAAGGAAATTAAATAAGACAAGACAAATGAAGGACAGATTAGTACCACATCAGAGGGGCTAATTGAATCCCCAGCTACTAAATTGCCACTTGCAACTTTTCTGCCTCAATGGAATACATAGTTAAAGGCCCAGTCAGTAAAAATTAAGACAAAAGGCAGCTGACAGTTATTACAAGTAAAAGAAGCATTTTAAACTGTCAGTAAAGTTATTATAAATATAAGAAAGTGCCTGAAAGTCAATCTTTTTACCCACTAAGCTAAAAAAGCAAAAACAGAGTTAAATGAAGCAGAGTTATAATTGAAAGCACTCCTGCCTTATGTCTTGCAAGGTTTTCAAGGCTAGGATCTGCATTTAGTGTGAAATTAATGATACCTAAAACCTAGAACTCTTCCACCTCCTCATTTTTCTATAAATACTACTGTAGAAGACAGGATGTGTTGGTCGCTGGATACCTGTTGCATGTAAATATCTTTTGAAGCTATTGTAGCTCTATTTGTAATTGAAGATACATAATCTGAGATGAGAAGTTTGAAGTTGTAGAGGCCCATTGGACTTTAATATTGTAACTGGTTTGAACATCAAATACAAATAGTTGATTTATGGGATCCTGGTCTATGTTAATGGTGATGTGTTTCTCACTATAAATTGTTATTTTCATTTTTTTTCCATTCTGTCCACTTTTCTCTGATAAAGAACAGCAAATATAGATTAGGATTTACTTCTGAAGTACACTAAATCTCACTGGAAATCTTTATCCTTTATGTTTTCTTCTAATTGTTAATTTGGAGGTAATTCAATAGAGTATAATCATTGAAGTGTTGGTAAGCCCAGATTTCCTGAGTACAACTTGAGATATTTTCTTTGAATTTTCTTGATAAGTCTGCTAATTAAAGATTGAGTCAGATAAGTCTATGGTTAGCCCTGTCCTCTGGTTCCTTCTCTAACAGTTTCTTTGAAAAGTTCCCTTAAGAGTATGTTGAAAGCAGGCTAGTTTCAAAGTACTTACCTGATCGTAGACTACTTTTTGTGTTTATCATGAATGTTTTCCCTTTGAATATGCTAAAAGAAGGCCGAGTTAAAATTCTTTACTTGCTCTTAAGCTATTCTATGTTTTCTAAATGTTCTCTCTTGAAAGTACATCAAAATAAGGATAGTTTCAAAGTACTTATCTGATCTTAGATCACTTTGTGTGTCTCCATTAAGTACATGCAAAAAGCAGGATAGTTTCAAAGTACTTACTTGATCTTAGGCTGTTCTTTGTTTCTTCATGTTTTTTATTTTCTTTCAGTTCATTTCTTAATGTTTCATTCCATAATATCAACTTAAAGAGATCCTTTGATATAGATGACTTGCCCCATGGACCACTCTTGAACCTTGTTGTGAAATTAAATCCTCTTATGACTCCATAGCCCAATGGATTGATGTTGCTCCTAGCCTATCTTATCATCTGAACCATTCCTTCACCTACTCACACCTTCACCTTTCATATAGAATTCCTTCATCTTCATTATATCCTTGCCCAACCAAAACAAAAAAAAACCGTGTTCTTCATAACTAGCCTAATATCATGTCTTCAAGCCTTAAAGATCATATATTTGAACATCTACATAGAGAGATCCCTCTCTGAATCTAGGATGGCTAGGTCCTCAGATTCGAAAGCGGTTTTGATGTAGGCTCTGTAGCGTTTTTACTTGCCAATCTTGCAAACTACGAAGTCCTAACATACTGGCAACCATACTGGGGAGTTTGAGTAAAATCCTTAAAACAAAACACTTAGTATTTAATACAGAATGAATAGTTTTCTTCAAACACTACCAAGCATAATGGTGATCAAGACAGGACTTATCTGAATCAGTGACAAACTAAGTAACCCTTAGGATTCTCATAGAGCCTTATCAAACCTTGAAGAAATCAGCTAAGTAAGCCACAAAGTAAACTCTGTTTGTCTCATCACCGTAGCTAAGTGCTAAAATAGATTTAGGACACTCACATAAACCACGGGACTATAAAAACTTAGAAAACCCAAAAACATTTTAGATTGGTATTCAAATCTATTAATGGTGGTGGACCATAAAACATTTTACCTTCTAAAGCTAAAAATTTCCACCTGGTGACTCCACAATCCTGAATAGATCTAAAGACTCCACTGGGAAACCATTTCTATTATAACATCATACAAACTCACTTAAGGAAATTGTGAGAAGTTAAGTTTCCTTGTTTGAAATATTAGTTAGCCTATCAAAGATTGTCATATTTGGTTAAACTTTTCTTGCCATTGTGTCTGAAAAGATAGCATAGTGGCTTCTATAAGAGTTCATACTAGAGCACATCCTGACCCAAATCCTCCTGAGATAGTTGATAACCCAGAAAGTATACTTAGGAAATATCCTAAGGCTAAGACTTCAACTATTGTTAGGCTAGTCTATAGAGCTAATTCTGTTCCTGAAAACCTTACAACTCTACAAGATTCACAAGTTGACTTAAGAAACCCATTTAGAACTAGGTCATTTGATGATATAGATCAGATAGGCTGTGAGTCTCCACCTTCATCCCAAGATAAAGGTGAACCACCACAGTACCGGAAAGAAACTACTTTGTAGAAATTTGAATAATTTTCGAGTTATTCACCGAGATTATCCACGATTACACACTATTTAAGATTCATGCATAATACATAACCTCTTCTACAATTGATCATAAATATGCGGAAATAGAAAGTAGTCGCATGCGCTCATTAAAACATAATCAAGCACACATATCAACACAGTATGTAATGGGGAAAGAAATAGCTGAAAACCCCCAACTATCTGTATATTATAATGATAGAGAACATGTAACAATACATAGCACAATACTCCTCACAAGTACTTAGTACTATCTCCAAAAAGTTACACACAAACTAACTGAGATTTGAACAAGTCATGGGTTCAAATCTTCTCCACAAGTCTGCATGCCTCTACTACGCAATCCAAGTGAGTAATGAATGATATCCAAGTTCAAATCCCACTAGCTCCAACTGTGCAATCCTCATTGGAAATCTCCATCAATGTGTGTGAAAATATCATGCACAATCATGGTCACAACTGATAGTCACACTCACCCTTTCACCCACCTCTAACACTGGTCTCCACTGAACTGTCCATGCATTGCAGTTAACTGATGTGTTCTTTAGTTGAGTTATGAGTTAATAATTAGTGAATTAATTAATAATTAATTCACACCACTCATCACTAGTGTATTTACCAGTTAGACTAAATACAACTAGTTCAACTAAGTTAAACCGAACACAACTCCACCAACTGTCTCATCAACTCCACCAAACTCTGCCACATGAGTTCTAACTGAAGTCAACCACGCAATAGCTCAAATAACCCTTAGGAAAAGCGTATTTCCTTCTGTCAGCTGCATGTGCCACATCCAAGCATCAAACTGAAGTGCTCCAAGAGGATAAGATAATGTTTATAGTCTAAATATTATTAAGGGTTAATAATATTTAACTGTTCTATTTTTAGCCCGACAGTCTAAAAATAGAAACCGCCCAATGTCTAAAAATAGAGGTCCATCTATTTTTACCAACTCGACCAATCATCCATAAATAGCATCACGCAACTCATAGACCATGATCCCTATGTCTAAAAATAGACATAGTCTAAAAATAGACTTTGCGCCAAAAATAGCCTGCGGGCCCACTTAGTGAAGGCGACTTCATTTCACTAAGCTCCATCATCTTGTTGCATTTTCAACACTCCCTCTCAACAAGATATGGATTATATGCAACCCCTATCCTGCCTTTGTGGTATTCGAATTTTCTCCTGGTGAGCGCCTTCGTCAAGATATCAGCATCCTGATCCTCCGTGGGAATATATGAAAGTAACATGATTCTCCGCTGCACACAATCTCTGATATGATGGTACTTGATGTCAATGTGTTTGGATCTATCATGAAATACTGGATTAGCCGAGAGTTTAATGCAACTCTGGTTATCACAATAAATCACAGTAGGCTCCAAGTGTGACCTGAACAACCCGACCAGAATCTTCCTCATCCATATGGCCTCGCATGCAGCCAAGCTTGCTGCCATATACTCAGCCTATGCTGAAATGAGTGCCACGGATCTCTGCTTCCTGCTGTACCAAGAAACTGCTGTCGACCCGATACTGAAGATCCCTCTAGATGTGCTCTTTCTATCTGTTGGGCTCCCTGCCCAATCTGCATCCGTGAAGCCACAAAGCTTCACCTCATCCTCCTGTCTGTACCACAAGCCATATCCCGATGTGCCTCTAAGATAACGCAATACATGCTTGCCTGCCTTCCAGAAGAGCTTGGTAGGCTTAACCATAGCTTGCGAAAGCTGGTTAACAGCATAGCATATATCGGGTCGTGTATTGACCAGATACATAAGCGACCCCACCAGCTGTCGATAAACAGTGGCATCCACTACCTCCGCTGAAGTAGCATCCTCCTTCCTCCAACCTCCAGGAAGAGGAGTATCAACAGGCTTGCAGCCATGCATGTTGAACTTCTCCAGTATCTCCCGAGCATACTTACCTTGAGAAACAAACAGTCCATCACTGCGCTGCCAAATTTCCAATCCCAGGAAATAATGAAGGAGGCCCAAGTCCTTCATCTCAAACTCTCTAGCAATATCCTCCTTGCATGAAAGTATCAACAGCTCATCACCCGTCAAAATCAGATCATCTACATACAGTACAATGATCAGCAACTTCCCCTCCACCACAATCTGGTACGGGTTAGGATCCGCCTCACTCTTGGAGAATCCAAGTCCGGTGAAATAACTGTCTATCCGTGTGTACCAAGCACGAGGTGCTTGCTTCAACCCGTACAGTGCTCTCTTGAGTCTGCACACATGCGACTCACTGCTGAAGATCTCGAAACCTTCGGGCTACTCTATGTACACCTCCTCCTCAATGACTCCGTTGAGGAACGCAGTCTTCACATCCATCTGATGGATGTGCCACCCCATCTGCGCTGAGAGAGCAAGGATCGTCCGTATGGAAGAGTACCTTGCGATAGGTGCAAAAGTCTCCTCATAATCGATCCCCTCGATCTGTGAGAAGCCACGGGCGACAAATCTCGCCTTGTACTTCTCCACACTCCCGTCAGCCGCCTGCTTCACTTTGTAGATCCATCGTGAACCCACCACTGATTTCCCCTCCGGTCTTGGGACAATCTCCCATGCATTGTTTCTGACAATCGAATCATACTCTTCCACCATGGCATCTACCCATGCGGGGTCCTCCACAGCTTCCTCGAAAGAGGATGGCTCTGTCATGACACATTTGCTCACAAGAGCCATGTATCCAGTGTACCGATCCGGTGACTGTCTCTGTCTGCGCTGTGCTGTAGGTGGTCCTACAATCTTCTCTGCATCTTGAGCCAGTCGCTCAGCTTCTGTAGTGCGCTTGCGCCCTCTGATGGTTGGCGTTGCATGAGTGGTCTCTTCCACTCCATGAACTTCCTCTTGTGGCTGATCCACATCTGGAAGCTCATCCTTAGGAACTAATAGCTCCTCATCTGCATGCAAGTGTGGCTCCCTCTCAAGCGAACACTTCATGGCTTTCTCCTCCTGAAATTTGATATCCCGTCGCACAACAGTCTTGCGACTGTTTGGCAAATACACACGATATTTGTGGGGTGTATTAGTGTACCCCACAAATATTCCAACCTCTGCGGTCGGATCCAACTTCTTCCTGGCATCCTTCGTCACATGCAAGTAGACAGGTGAACCAAAAATCCTCAAATGGGAAATATCAGGTCTCTTACCAGAAAACGCCTCCTCCGGTGTACTCATGCCAAGTATCTTGTGAGGACAATGGTTCTGCACATATACTGCAGTATTGCATGCCTCCGCCCACAAGTGAAGGGGTAGGCCCTGATCATGCAACATCGCCCGTGCAGCACCCACGATCGTTCTATTCTTCCGCTCAGCAACCCCGTTCTGCTGTGGGTTATGGGGTGCGATGAGCTCTCTCCGAATCCCTTCTGCGCTGCAAAAGTCCTTGAATTCAGTAGAGATGAATTCACCACCATTGTCGCTCCTAAGAGCCTTCACATTCTTCCCCGATTCCTTCTCAACCAGCGCCTTGAACTCACAGAACTTTGAGTATGTCTCGCTCTTCTTTTGCATGAAGAAGATCCAGCACTTCCGAGAAAAATCATCAACAAAGATCACATAGTACCTGTGCTTTTTTGTCGAAGCTACTGAGAAAGGTCCACACACGTCTGTGTGAATTCTCTCAAGGATCATCGTGGCATGACTATCCTTCTCGTGAAAGGTGGCTTTCACAAATTTTCCCAAGGTACACCCCTTGCACTGATCTGACTACGCAAGAGTGCCCTTAGGAAGCCCAGTAGAAATCTGCTGCAGTATCTTCAAAGCGCCATGGTGAAGGTGGCCCAATCTCCGGTGCCACAGCTCGCCATCATCCCGGCTCACCACTCCTTCTGCCTTGCATGCCATTGCTGCGCAGCCATCTACTTGCAGCTGATAAAGGTTCTTGATTCGAACCCCTATCTTCCGGGTTTCTCCAGTTGTCTTACTGCGCAGGAAAGCCTTTCCCTCGCTGAAGACAACATCATACCCCTTGTCTTCTAACATCGCCACAGAGATAATATTCTTCTTCAATCCTGGAACATGCATCACTTCCTTCAATACGAAGGGTTTACCAGACTCCCTCTCAAAGGAAATGGTACCGATACCGGTCGCACTTTATCTACCATCATCGCCCATCTCGATGTGCACTCCAAGATCTTTCTCATCCAGATCTGAAAACAAATCTCGATCTCTAGTCATGTGAAAAGACGCACCACTATCCAAGAACCAAACTGAACCCATCACACTTGATACCAAGCATGCGATCAGCAAAAAATCCAGCTCAAACTGCGAGGCTAAGGCCTCTCCCACTGCAGATCCAGCAGCCTGCTTAATTTTCTTCTTCTGCGGACACTTTGTGGCATAATGTCCGTGTTGGTGACAGTGAAAGCACTTCACCTTGGACATGTCCTACTTCTTGCCTTTCGCACCGGATTGAGAAGATTTCTTGTTCTTCCCCTTCTTTTCTTTGGCAGCCAAAGCACAATTTTCTTCATCAGATGCCTTTGATGAAGATCTGTCCCTGGTACTCCGCCTTATCTCCTCTTGCACAAGATCCGACCAAAGTCGCTCCCATCCTGGCAATTTTTCCCGACCATTGACAGAGTCCTGATAGGAGTGCCAACTCTTCGGAAGCCCAAGGAGAGCCAAGCTCACCAATTCCTCATCATCTACAGTCACCCCCACACTTCCCAGCTCATCCCTGCATTGGATGAACTTCGTGAGGTACTTGGGCATACTGTTGCCTTTCTCCATCTTTATGTGTCTGAGTTTATCCTTGAGCGCCAACTTCCTCTGGTCGCTCTTGCTTTGGAATAAATCTGTCAACGCTTTCCACATCAAGTATGGAGAAGCTTTTCCATGCATGCTGGATACAATGTGATCCTTCACGCCCTCCAACAGAATCCTTCGACATTTTGCCATCTTCTTTTGCCAAGCCTCAACTTGAGCAGCATCAGTAGGCTTTGGGATCTTAGCTTCTATGAACTCCTTCAGCCCGTTATCATCTAATACCGCCTCCATCCGGTCCTTCCATGCAACATAATTCGAACTGCCCTCAAGGGAATATTCCAAATTGCTAGCAATTTGTCACCGTCCCTGCAATCCCCATCCCGCACATTGGAGGGCTCATTCCGTGACCCGTGGGCAGATTTAAGGCTTGAAAATACTTTCATTGCATCCCTTTGAAGATGAGCTTTAATTGCCCTAAAGACATCTCCCTGCAAAAAACCCTAAAAATATCTCTTTTTCCATTGGCGTGGTTCCATAGTTTAGCCCTCGCGCCAAGAGGGAAATCCTCCAAAGAGGGCGTGCCAATTGGCGCTCTGTCATAGAGCCGCACCCGCGCCAACCATATTAAGAGGTGTTTTTTAAAAATAAAAGGCGGAAGTTTCATCCTAACAAATTCCTGGACTGATTTCTATCTTGAGTTGGGAGGTTTGGCTACGGATTTCCATAGAGAGGAAGTGGTTTTCCACCTCTCATGGAATCTTCCTTGATGATAGGGCCAATCCCATAATTATAGGGATCCCAACTCCCCTTCCTCCATCTATAAAAGCTTGCTCATCTCCTTTGCAAGCTAGTTCCAGAATCTCCAAGTTCCCAAGAGCTTTCATGCTGCAAAATCCTTCTTGATTCCCTAAGGCCAAATCCAAGCAAGGAGACTATTGCCAAGTATCCGGAGAGAGAGGCTTGTCCCATCCTTGACAGGCTTTATCGAGACATGTTTTGCTGACGACCCGCCAAAGGAGAATTCGACGTCGAAGCTTTGGTTGTATTCTTCTTTTTGACTCATTAATATTAAGCGACTATTGGTTATGGTTCCACTCTTGTTCTTGATCATGTTCATGAGTTATGTCCTCTTCGACTGACATATAGTTGTATATACTGGATTTTATGCTCGCGTTTGTGTTGTTTCTTGCATGTGCAGGTGTCCGATCATGGAGATCGTGAGGATTGTGATCTGCCAGGGCAAAGGAACGGGAGCACCACCTCTTCTACAAACGACAGCGTTGGATTCCAGGTAAGCCTTCCTCGCAAGTCGGTTTATTTATGATTAGGAACCTGCACCGTAGCGTGTTTGATTGTTGCTAGACCCGATCTGGGCTAGTAGGGATCGCCTCTGTCCGCAGAGGGGATTTACCTCCTCAACAATTTGGCGACTCCGCTGGGGAATCAGCTTGTTGTTTGATTTGTAAACTATAGATGGAGTCTGAAACACAGCCAGATAGCCTTCAAAATGCTTTTGCTCTGCATTAGCGGAGTAGATCAACGCTGCTTCAGTCAATCTCCGGTTTGGTTTACGGACTGAACAACTTGGAGTTTTGTCTTCTCTTTCCGGTTAACTTCTTGGTCTTGCTTGCTTGGTTAGCTTTTTGGACTGGATTTTCCTGTTTGTTTGGCTTTGTTTTAGCCTTGTCATCACTTGTCTGTGTCTGAGATTGCTTGTTTTTTATTTTTTCCATAGTAAACTCGGCTAGCGCGCTTTTTAGCGTGACAGTCGCGCCCATTGGCGCAGGTTGCCTGTGTATCACCCGCGCCATTGCCTTTCTGGCGCTAATTTCAAGCTCACAGTCGCGCCAATCCTGTGAGCTATTAGGGTTTGCTGTGTTTCATGCTTTCTGGGACTGACTTGTGATTTTGATCTTGTTTTTTCGGCTGTTTGAGTGCACTGGAGTCTAGTTTGACTGATTGTAACCTCCATCCTTTGGTTGTTTGCCTATTTCTTTCGATTTTGCATTCAAGACCTAGGGCATCTAGGTGCTTTTGTGAGTCGAGCCTCCCTTGGGAGTTTTTGGTTTTCATTCATTCAGTCGACTTTGGGATTTCTTCCTTGCATTTGCTTGACAGCTGTCTATCATTTCATTGCGTTTTTTGAGTGACTGATTTCGTTTTCATTCGAATTTCGCTTTGCTTCATTTTGGGCCTAGATTACACGGCTCATTGGTGTCTTTGGGACTTTTCTTGGTTTTGAGAGACTTTTGGTCGATTTGAGATCTGATTGTTTGTGCCATTGAGTGAAATTTGCTTGTTTTTGCTCTCTTATTATCATTTCTCGAATTGCTTTTTATTTGTTTTCGGTTTGTTTAGTGCATCTAGCTATCAAACATTGAAAAAAAAAAAAAAAAATCTCTTTTGCTTTGGTTGATTAGTGCAAATTGAAATCTTTTCGATTTTACTAGTAATTAGTGAATTTGAAAGAAAAGTTTTTAGTTTCATTAGTTGCATTAGAGATATCATTGATTGTCTTCTGATCATTTTGTTTGTGTAAAAAGCTCTCAACTCTTCTGTAGCTAGCTTTCATCGAACGAAATGACATACTGTGGCATGTAGTTTTGCATTTAGGAGATTTTTGAGACATCACATTCGTTAGGGCCTGAAAACTGAAACGTAATTGAAGATCAAATTTAAAATCTACTCAATTTACACTAAGGCAGCATTGAAATCTAACGAAACACATTTAGAGGTCTAGGCTAGAGACGTGTTCCGGCGTCTTAAAACCTAGCAGTTGTCGTTCACCTCTTGGCTTTAGACAACGCTAGTATGGACTTGTGCTCCCCGTACCGTCGCGTATATAAAGGGAGACCCCACTAGGTTTCAATCCTTTATCCGTAGGAAGCTGAGTTTGCCGCCCTATACCCGTGATACACCGAACACAACATTCGGGGAGATTTCCTGCACGTACAGAAAGTCCTTGGTTGATTTCTTTTTCATTATTGAAACCAAGGTGTATATTGCAGTTCACGGTTATTTGGTACACCCTTTTGCCTAGTATTCCTGAGTAGTCATTTTGATCCTATCTGACTCCCTAAATTTGAAAGGATCACCAAGCGCTTGTCCTTTCACGCTTGTGTCAAATCTAAAAGAGATAGAGTCACCTTTTTGACCGTTTCTCGACTCTTAAAACATGAAACGGTGAAGTTTCTTATTTTTCAATGTGGTAAAAATTAATCACCCACGATTACACGCCTTGTTAGAATTTGCTTGTTGACCGTTTGATCGTGTGTCTTGACTCTTTTTCAGCCCGTGTGTGTGTTTGATCTTTTTCTCTTGTCATTTCTGCCACAGTGGCGGAACCCTCGGTTTCGTCTACTGGTAGTCCTTATATGGACGATTCATCAGAGGTTTCACAATCCTCTACTAAACCACAGCAACCCATTTTTTCCGAGTTTCCTGACGAGGGACCGGTTCTTTCTGAGCAACCCTTTGGGGGACCAGTTGAGTTCGATTGGCCCTTTTCGGACCCCGTGTCTGAATTGAGATTAGGAGTTGATTTCCTTTCTCTTACATCGGGCTCGCCTTTTATTGTTGTTGTATTTCCTCCTAGTCCTCGCCGTCTATTACGAGATCTAGCAGCAGGTTCGAACATGAGTGATTCTGGTGAGGAAATCCCAACGTCTGGTGAAGACTATCAGCTCTTCCCACGAAGATTATTTTCGGGAGACAACTCTGAAACAACTGTCATGTCAACGTCCAGTCCCTCATTACCACTGGGGTACAGGTCTTTGGGTCAGATCATTTCCGCCGCAGCCTCTATGGGAGTGTCAGCTCCTTCTCTGAGGCCAGCTGCTCCTTCACCGGGGGTGTCTCCTCAGGCGCCCGTTACTTCTGTACCCGTCCGGCCCACTGTCTGTGTGGCTGCCTCTGCACCCGTTGTCACGGCACCCTCCGCCAGGGCTATGCCGTCTCCTGAAGATGTCTATTTAGCGACTGCTATACCGGAGAACATCTCTCCAGAGGAGTATCGGTTGTCCCTGCAACAGCCGAACCCCGAGGTTGGACCATCCTCCCAAGATCCCAACCGCTCTTACTTTTCGCACTATGCACAGGATGGTACACCCGTGTATGCTTTTCCAGGTCAGTATGATGAGCACGGGGACATTTTGTGTCTACCCGCTCCTGAGGCTTACCTCCATGCTCAAGGTTTACCTTATAACCAGGCTTATAACCCACAAGGGCAACCTTTCCAAGGCCAACCTTCAGGGCCACCTGGCTATCCTCATGACCCACAAGGGCAGCCCATGCAAGGCTATCCTACAGGCCAACAAGGGCCATCGTACGGTCCGCAAGGATAGTATTATAGCCCTTCCGGTCAACCTATGCAGCCTCAGCCGGGGTACCAACTGGGACCGGTCTATGGTCCTGGGGGGAAAATCCAGCCTTCTCAACCTATGCAACCGCAATATCCTGTTGTTTCTAACGTTGCATATCAACCGGGACCATCCTATGGTTCTGCTCCAGGGCAAATCGGTTACCAGCAATTACCTGGCCCTATTCCTCCACCAGGCCAACCGGCCCATCCGGTACAACCCGGTGTTCCATCTCCAGGCCAACCGGTCCATCCGGTATAACCTGGGGCTCCTTTACAGCCAGGTCATCCTGCGCAACCGGCGCCGCCTGTCTATCCGGGTCAACCTGTTCACTCAGGTCAGCCCTCTCAGCCGGGTCAACCTGTTCACTCAGGGCAGCCCTCTCATTCCATTAACCCTGCCCGGCAGCCGATTCATTCGATGCCGCAGCCAAATCAACAGCTGCGCCCTAGTTATCAGGCTCCGCAGGGTTCCACCTATCAGCAGCCGACTCATCCTCAGGGCGGTTATTATCCTCATGGTCAATCTCAACCAAATTATAATCAGCCCCGAGGCTCTCAGTATTATCCTCCTCCACCCGGTTCTACCTATACTCAGCAGCCAAATCCAAATGCTGCTTACACTGGGCCAACACATAATCATGGTCCGTACTCTGGTTATCAAGCCCCACACACTGGTTACCAGCAGCCAAATCAGTCTAGTTATACGACCTACACCCCCTACGGTCAGAATCCTACGGGACAAAACCCATGGGGGAAAGGATATTCGCAACCATTGTGGAGTACAGGTATCGGTCCTCATCCCGGGCTTGGCATGCCGATTAATCCGCCATTGCCGTTCCTGGCCACCTTGGAGTTGCTGGATGTTTCAAAACTGACCAATGTTCCGATTTTGCATAATCCGTATTGGCCTCCGGTTCCTACCAAGATACCAGGTGATTGCCCCAAGTTTGAGGGTAAAGCTAGAGAGGACCCCCAAGCGCATGTGATGATGTATCATCTTTGGTGTTCGTCTAACTCTTGGGTCGACGATTCAATTCGTCTGCGCCTCTTCTAGCGCACTTTGACTGGAGCTGCTGCTAAGTGGTACATATAGTTATCCCGTGGCATCTTCCAAGATTTCAATTCCTTAGCCATGGCTTTTCTAAAGCACTTTCAGTTACCAGTTCGTTATGAAGCCGGGACACACCTCCTGACTTGTCTGAAGCAGGATAAAGCCACTCACATTTCTGATCACATTCATGAGTGGCGGCGCCGTCGTAGACTGATCAAGTTTCATATACCTGATCAGATACTAACTCACTGGTTCACCACCTCCTTCGTGAATAAAATCGCTCAAGATATTGCGATGGGAGCGTGTGTGATGGAGGAACAAGCCATTGCGCGTGCCCAATATCTGGATCTTGTGTATTCTCAGTCCGGCACGCTTTATGATATCTTGCCTGATGCTCCACGGTCCGGAACCTCTAAGGCTCCACCTACCCCTGCAGTGGATGGTGTCATTGGTTCCGTGTCTCAGAATTCGAAGAAATCTTCGAATGGGAAGCAGAAGTCCAACTCATCCAATAATTCTGCTCCTCCCACCCCTACCGATTCTAGCAAAACTGCGGAGGTGAACGCCGTTCAAGCCAATCCTACGGAGAAAGCCTCCAAAGGGAAAAAGAAGGGAAAAGGTAAATCTAAATCCGACGCCCCAAAGCTAGAATCCAAATCTCGTACTGAGGATGGTTCTCAACGTAAACCGAAGTACCCCTGCCTCATTTGTGAAGGAGACCATTATACTAAGGATTGTCCACGACGATCCGAAGTTAGTCAACTTCTCAAAGGCTCCAAAGGGACTCTGGCAGTTCTAAAAGAGCCATTCCCGTCTCAGCAGACCCAGATGGTTGAACAGCCGTCACCATCTGCACCATTTGGGTCCCAAGTTTTTATGATGAATGGTGCTGCACCTATCTCTGTCGCTACGCGTTCGAAGGATTACAACGAATCGCGGCAGGCACCCGGGAAGGCAGTTGCGGATGGACCACCTCCCCCACCTGTCTCCGGTTCGTTGGAAATCGAGAAGCCTACTCCTGAACCCGTTGTGAAGCCACCTTCTAAAGGTGTCTTACGAAGATCTTCTTATAATCCGAATGCCCGTGCCGCTCAGCACTACAGCATTATTGAGGATTTGGCACAAGCGCCTTCTGCTGTGTCTACACTAGAAGTTCTTCAAAGTTGTCCTTCGCAACGGAAGGCTTTATTGTCTGCAATCGGTGGCATTGATCCCGCCGATTCGAGTCTTCTCACCTTCGATTTAGAGAATTTCTCCCCCCGACTTCCACATCAGATAGCTCTTGTTATTCAAGTCGGGATTAACGGTCTTAACATCTATAGGGCCATTGTGGATGAAGGTGCTTCTACCTGCGTCATGTCATCCACTTGCTGGAAGGCCATTGGCTCTCTAGCCCTTGCGTCATCTCCCAATGCCCTCGAGGCATTTGATGGTCGGGAATCCAAACCCCTGGGTGTTCTCGAGAGTTTAGCGATCACTTTACAGGGGAAGACTGTCAACGTGGAAGTAGAAGTAGTCGACGCCAGGCTCAACTACAATATACTTCTTGGCCGCAGCTGGACCCATGCCATGCTATGCGTGCCATCCACCGTCTTTCGACTTCTTAAGTTCCCTCACGAGGGCAAAATCGTCACGGTGGATCAGTTGTCCTTCTTCACCTCCACTTCCGAGAACAACGTACCATACGTGGATCAGATTCTGAATCCCCCTGACAGTGTAGGACCCGGTCTCTTCAAAGACCCCATCCTCATGGGTATCTTTCCCGCACCACCACCGCACACCGCTCAAGTTAACATGATTTCCAGGTCCGATGACCCCTGGCTTATTCCTACGCCTGAGCAGGTGTTTGAGTTTGGAGAATCAATGCCCTTAACTCCAGTAGAGATCAGCTACTGTGAAATTGTTGCCGCATCTGATCCTCCACCTCCTCAGCATGCTCCTTTGAGCATGGCTCTCGACGTCTACTCTCAATCCCCCTGGCTTGGTCAGGCTGATTCACCTGATCCTCTCAAAGAGACTTTTCCTTCCGATGAAGCCATCATTGAAACTATGTCTCTTGAGGAGCTGCCTTGGGGTGATGGACATCATTGCTCCTCTTTTATGCCTAGCTTGGGGGAAATGTCTGATTGTCTGGAGCATTATGCATCTGAGGTTCCTTCTCCTCCTCTCCAAATGCCCATCTTGACGCATGAGGTTTTTTCGGAGGGAAACCTGAGTAATATCACTCAAACGATCCCGATCAACATCTCTGTTAAACCAGGGATTGTTGGGAATGTACATGATCATCTCCCTCCTGAGCCTCCTCCTCGGAGCTCGTCGGAGCATAGTTCTTCCACTTGTGTTAAGCTCCTAAAACAATAAAACAAGCTGCTACGAGGATAGTTCTTTTAAGTGTGTCAACCTCGTTAAAATAATGAAACACGAGAATTTTCAATTCGAGTTTTGATAGATTTAGTTCAAATCTCTTTTGTTTTCAACCTTCACTCCATTTCCTATGGACTGAAGCTTGGGGGGCATGCACCTCGAATTGAGACACCATGCTGGGGGGCATGCCCGTCTTGTGTGTACATGAGTGTGTGTTTTTCATTTGTGTGCATGTGTGGTGTGGTGTGCGATGTAAACATCTTTCTGCTGATCGGGTCTTCCTGATTGTGCAGATGTCCATTCGTCTGTTTGTTGGTTTCGCGGATGGTGCCTCCCGCAGTACCAGGAACCTGTCTTCGGCGGCCTGGGTAATCTATGATCCTGCTGGTGAGTTGGTCAACCTGCAAGGTGTGTGTCTGGGACATACTACAAATAACATCGCGGAATATAGTGTTGTATTAGAATTATTAACTGAGGCTGTAAACCTTGGTATCCGTGAATTTCTTGTGTATCTAGACTCACAACTTGTAGTATTACAACTGAACGGTCATTATTCGGTCAGAAACCCATCCATTTTACGTCTGTATCTACGTATTCGTTTACTGGAAAGAAATTTTGACTATATTACATATCAGCATATACCCAGGCACATGAATACATTAACAGATGCAGTAGCTAATTTGGTGTTAGATAGACATTTGCGCAATTTGTAAATCATCATCACATGTAAAAGGAAAATCCATCCAGAAATAGATATGTATATATATAGATATCGAAATGTTTACATAGTGTGCGTCGCATAGAATCAAAAAATATATATGTTCGTCTTAATACATCCGGAGACGACATGTCTCTCAAAAAATATGCATGATAAAAACCCCTAGGAGTCTAATCCGCATGGTGCTCATGATAGCAGGTGACTGCACGCACTAAGCGTCTCAGAAGTCGGTGGAGGCGACTAGGCATTCCCACCGTATGTCTCTGGTACGCCATCGGTACATTCGCCAGCCGGGCGTAGTCTGGGATCCCTCGGGCAATCCCCTCGAGATTCTGGATTAACTCCCCCCCCTCTGCACCCTCTGCCTGAGGATCAGGGGCGAGAAGATTCCTTCGTGCCATAGGAGACATACCGGCTGGTCTCTCTGGGCCCACGTCTGCATACATATAAAATGTGTCAGGATGGATATGTATTAACAAAAAAATCATAAAACATAAAAATCAAAAAGAGAAGAGGTCATACCCAACTCCTCGTCCCAATCATCTCCTTTCGGCAGTGGGAGATCTGGGTCTCCAGTGAAATCGGTTCCTGCATATGGCCAGTCTTCCACTACGATCAACTGACGCCGCAACCACCCAAAAAACTCCGGCCTCCAGGACATCTGTTGGCCTCCTCCAGCTCTGGGCATCAATGCTGCCCAGCGAGCCATTCTTGGCTCTCGTGGAATCGGCTCAGCTACTATGGCCCCTTGGCCCTGGAAGATTGGTAATCATTCCAGAATGAACGATACCAGGATAGAACCATAGCCAAACTGTTTCAGCTTGGCTTGTTTGCATTTGGTCAGTTGCCTCTTTATGTTTATCGTCACTGCTGTGGCCCAGTCAAACAATAGGGGAGTCATACACTCTGAGGCTAACAAAAGTTGGGCCTTTGTGGCCTCGTGCGGTGCCTACGACCCCGCAGCCCGCGTGATGGTATGCAGCACCACTCTCAGTGCCAGATCAGGAATGGTGTGGATTTCCAACTTTCCACTTCCTGATCCCAGTTGTGCCCCTCGGCACACTCGTGCCATCACTTGCTCCATTTTCTCACCAGACGGTCTGCTCCCTGTCAATATGGGTACCGGACCTCTGCGCGATAATCCGGTTATGAAGTACACGTCAGCAACCTCCAGTTCTAACACTTGATCCCGCAACTTGAATACTTGTTCATCTGCGTCCCACATATTGATCAAGTACTGTAGAAGCTCAGGCTGAGCTCGTAAACAAGGTGTCAGGAAGAAATTTTTTAGCCCACAGTTCTTGAGGGCATTCATGCAAGTTTCATTTTCCATGGCTTGTTCATCCTCTTCACCGTGCTCTCTCTCTTTCCACTCAATCACCATTTTTCTCGGTTTCCTGCATCAACATGGTCACAAACCCTTAATTAGATCTCTGATGAGCTTCAAATTTCATCCAAGTTGATTAAAAACTTGAATTTTTAGGTGAAAATTTAGGTTCCGCCGATGGCGTGGCTGTTTCTGGAACAGTCGCACCAGTCGGCACGAGCCTTTGCATATAAAATCCCATTGGTGTGGGTCCGTGCCCGATACCTGCGCCAATGAGCGGAGCCCTAAAAATTTAAAAAAGTTGCCACAGAAGTCTAATGCATGATGGAAAACTATTAAAAAATGGATTGAAATGGAGTACAAGGAAGTGCCTCTTACCTGGAACTGATGGAACTCTGAATGGTAACCTGGATCGGTTGTAATCGCTATCAGAAGTTCGCACACAAATGGACCACTGCTGCTCTTTGGTGAGGTAAAAAGTAAAAAGTAATTTTATTTTTACCATTTGACATATTTATAACTTTTTGAACTCAAAATAGGTCTTGAAAGTTATTTTTCTGAATATTTTAATATATTTTGTCGAAAATGGGTTTTACACTTGCCTTTTTGTGCAGCAACAGGTCTTTCACGCAACTTAGACGGTGAAACGAGTTGTATTTTATACTTTTTCGGACTCGGTAAATACACGAAAAAGTCACTCTGGAGTCATCTTTCAGCTCTTTTCTGACTCTCTAAATATGAAAAGATTGTCGAGGCCCTTGTCGTTTCGATCTCGTTAAAATGGACACGAATCGACATCTACCCAGTATACGTTTACCCCTTTTTCGGGCTGGGATGGATTATTTACGAAAAAGGAATACCCTAGCCTATCGCGACTAGGAGGTTTTCTCGGATATTGTTTTCTACCTTTTCGGGTCCGAGGAACTATCTACGAAAAGGGACCGCTGGAGTTTACTTTTCTGCTGTCTTTTCAAACTCTCTAAATATGAAAAGATGCCGAGTTCTTCCTTTGTCAGACTCGTTAAACCCTGATGACATTGGATTCAGTCGAAATGACGTTCTCCGAGTTCCTCCTTCCTAGGGCTTGTTAAATGTACTAGGATGGATTCGCCCGAAGGGCGGACTTATATTACAAGCATATGCTATCCCCTTCAAGCTTGTTATAAAAAATAATTGGGGTACTCGCCAGAAATGGTGGGGGAAAATGGAACCAGCATCGTTGTCGTGTCGGCAGTATGTCGCTCTTGAACATGGCACTTGTCTGCATTCGTGTCGGGTTGGGGACATCTCATCTCGTTCTTCACTTGCCTCCATGGGTTTGGATAATCCCTTTTGACCTCTCATCTGCTCATTGCCTCGTCACCATGACCTCTGATCCGTTGATGTCAAATACTGCCAAGTCCACTGTCGTGTCGTTTACATGTTCAAGAGAAGTTGACCTCTGCAAGTATCAACCTTCCTCTGATTCTCATATGATCCTGATTCACAAAAACATCATGTTCCTCTGTCTCGTGTCGATGATGTGGGAAACATTATGGCCCACCTTCGATCAAGGTCACTTCCTGTCGACTTCAGCTCATTATCCAGGAAGCTGATCTAGAGACTCCCTTATGGTACCTTGGAGCTTGCATGCCTCAATGGCAGGTTCGTCGCATTCGACGTGAGGTTTTCATCATTGGCCTCCGATCGAGTGATTCTACGGGTGTTCGACGCCAGCTCATTGATTCGCACGCCGTAGATTGTACCTATAGTACCTTGAGAGCCATTGTCATTATTGGTGGTTCCTCTCGCGTCTGTTAACAGCTTTCATCATTGGCTGGTAATCAGGCGATGTTCTTGCATGTTCGACTTCAGCTCACATATTCGCATGCTTGAACTTGTACTTTTTTCGGGTCGAGATGGAGCGCAAGACCCTGGATTGTGTCTGTTGTAATCTAGGCTGCGATATTATGGATTATTATGATTATTTACATGACTCACTGATTGGATGGCTGCGACCATACCTGAGTCTATTTATCGATCTTCATTGGATGGCTGCGTCCATGCCTTGGATCTAGATTATTGTAAACTCTGTTATGGATGGCTGCGCCCATACCACGCATATATATCATGTATTTGAGACATCAGTTGTACTTCGCTCCGCAGGTTTTCCGATGGCGGTGTTTTCGGTCGGCATGTTCTCGTAAAGCATTTCACCCCTCTCTCTCTCTTTCGGGCCTCATGCTTTAGGGGGCATCTGTTAAACATCAATTTTTCACCGTCCCTACAATCCCCATCCCACACATTGGAGGGCTCATTCCGTGACCTGTGGGCAGAGTTAAGACTTGAAAATACTTTCATTGCATCCCTCTGAAGATGAGCTTTAATTGCCCTGAAGACATCTCCTTGCAAAAAACCCTAAAAATAGCTCTTTTTCCATTGGCGCGGTTCCATAGTTCAGCCCTCGCGCCAAGAGGGAAAATCCTCCAAAGAGGGCGCGCCAATTGGCGCTCTGTCATAGAGCCGCACCTGCGCCAACCATATTAAGAGGTGTTTTTTAAAAATAAGAGGCGAAAGTTTCATCCTAACAAATTCCTGGACTGATATCTATCTTGAGTTGGGTGGTTTGGCTACGGATTTCCATAGAGAGGAAGTGGTTTGCCACCTCTCATGGAAGCTTCCTTGATGATAGAGCCAATCCCATAATTATAGGGATCCCAACTTCCCTTCCTCCTCCTATAAAGGCTTGCCCATCTCCATAGCAAGCTAGTTCCAGAATCTCCAAGTTCCCAAGAGCTTTCATGCTGCAAAAGCCTTCTTGATTCCCTAAGGCCAAATCCAAGCAAGGAGACTATTGCCAAGTATCCGGAGAGAGAGGCTTGTCCCATCCTTGACAGGATTTATCGAGACATGTTCTGCTGACGACCCGCCAAAGGAGAATTCGGCGTCGAAGCTTTGGTTGTATTCTTCTTTTTGACTCATTAATATTAAGCGACTATTGGTTATGGTTCCACTCTTGTTCTTGATCATGTTCATGAGTTATATCCTCTTCGACTGATATATAGTTGTATGCACTGGATTTTATGCTTGCGTTTGTGTTGTTTCTTGCATGTGCAGGTGTCCGATCATGGAGATCATGCGGATTGTGATCTGCCAGGGCAAAGGAACTGGAGCACCACCTCTTCAAACGACAGCTGCTGATTCTGGTGTAAGCCTCGCAAGTCGGTTTATTTGCAATTAGAACCCGTATTGTAGCTGATACGACTGCTGCTAGACCCGATCTCTGGGGCTATAGGATCGCTCCGTCCGCAGATTTACTCAACACAATGGGAACCGCTGGAAAGACATTTCAACTTTGGCACCAAGAAACCACCGCAAATTCAAATTCCAAATTATGCCGCAACTAATTCCAAGCTCAAAACTCACTGTCAGATCATGAGAACAAATTATTTCTAGCACAGTAGATCAACCGTAAGGGAATTTACTGATATATCACCAAGCATGTAAGGATGATCCGTAGGCTACTTCTGACTCAGAGCACTGCCTACCGAAAAAATAATTGTAATCACCGTAATAGATCCTGATGATCAATTCTGATCTAATACTATGTGAGAAATTTGAATAATTTTCTGAAATATCCCACAGAGATTATCCCGATTACACACTATTTAAGCTTCATGCATAATACATAACCTCTTCTACAATTGATCATCAATTTGCGGAAATAGAAGCAGTCACATGCGCACATTAAAACATAATCAAGCACACATAGAACACAGTATGTAATGGGGAAAGCTTACAGCTGAAAACCCCCAACTATCTGTATATTATAATGATAGAGAATATGTAACAATACATAGCACAAAGCTCCTCACAGCTCTCAGCACTATCTCACGTGCTACACACAAAACTAGCTCAGATATAGAACAAGTCACAAGTTCAAATCTTCTCCACAAGTCTGCCTGCCTCTATTGCACAATCCAAGAGGAGTAATGATGAGATCCAAGTTCAAATACCACTAGCTTGTACTGCGCAATCCTCATTGGCAATCTCTATCAATGTGTGCGCAAATCTCATGCACAGCCATAGTCACAACTGATAGTCACACTCACCCTTTCACCCACCTCTAACACTGGTCTCCACTGAAATGTCCATGCATTGCAGTTAACTGATGTATTCTTTAGTTGATTTATGAGTTAATAATTAGTGAATTAATTAATAATTAATTCACACCACTCATCACTAGTGTATTTTTCAGTTAGACCAAATACAACTAGTTCAACTAAGTTAAACCGAACACAACTCCACCAACTGTCTCATCAACTCCACCAAACTCTGCCACATGAGTTCTAACTGAAGTCAACCATGCAATAGCTCAACTAACCCTTAGGAAAAGCGTATTTCCTTCTGTCAGCTACATGTGCCACATCCAAGCATCAAACTAAAGTGCTCCAGGAGGATAAGATAATGTTTATAGTCTAAATATTATTAAGGGTTAATAATATTTGATTGTTCTATTTTTAGCTCGGCAGTCTAAAAATAGAAACCACCCAATGTCTAAAAATAGAGGTCCATCTATTTTTACCAACTCGACCAATCATCCATAAATAGCATCCTGCAACTCATAGACCATGATCCCTATGTCTAAAAATAGACATAGTCTAAAAATAGACTTTGCGCCAAAAATAGCCTGCGGGCCCACTTAGTGAAGGCGACTTCATTTCACTAAGCTCCATCGTCTGTTGCATTTTCAACAACTACCCCTCCTGATTTCCATATCATTCACAATTTTGGTTTCTCTCATCCTAGATCTGCTCAACAGTCTCTTGCTGGTCCATCCACTTCTGTTTTCCACACACTCACTATTCAAACTACTCCATTCCATCAAACCACTCCCATCTTACATCCTCCACCTGTAAACCCCCCATTTGTTCCACAACCTCCTATCATGGCAACATGGTATGCCCCTCTAGTACTTCCTTTAACTTTAGTCAATCTGCCATAGGAATATCAGTCCAAGATACCATTATATGATGCCAGTAGTGCCACTACTGCTTCAAAACATGTGGATAAGATGAATGACTATTTTGATAGAAATGAGATTGATGATGAAACTGTCAAACTCAGATTGTTTGCTCAAAGCTTAGGGGGAGAAGCAAGAAAATGGTTCAAAGGCTAAACCCCTCACAGCATTAATGATCTTCAAGCTCTCCATCAGTCATTCCTAAACAAATGGGAAGTTAGAAAAAACCCTCTCCAAATACTTTCAGATTACAACAATCTCAATAGAAACACTGGGGAAAGTGCTAAAAATTATTGCACTCGGTTCAATAGTGTTTATAATGCACTACCCCCAGACTTGAAACCTCCTCAAGGCTCAGCCTTGGCCAAATTTCTTGGAGGATTTGATCCTGAAATGGCCTATCAACTAAGAGAAAGAGACCCCTTGACTTTGGAAGACATATAGAAGGGAGGTTTAGCTGTGGAAGTAAATCTAATTGAAAAAAGAGCTAGGATGAGGAATGAAAAGAAAGTATCATTTAGGGAGGAGGCTGCCCCTTTCACAACTAGTTCAAAAATGGGGAGAATTATGGAGGAAATGATGAAGAAGATGAGCATCCTTGAAAGAGCACAATCTAGAGAAAACCAATTAGCTCCCTAAAACATAAATCAATCTCAAAATTAGAATCTAAACTTTAGGAGAAATCAACCTCAAAACAGACAAAGAGAGGATGATCGGCAGACCAGACCTCCTTTACAAGAAAATAATGTAAATAAGGATGAAGAAATAATTGAACAAACAAAGGATGATAACATGAATATGTTGGGAGTAAGTAATGAGGATTCTGATCTCATTTATGAAAGAAAACAAGGTCTATATACACCTTATGATGACAAAAGACCGCAAACTGACTATTGTGAACAATACTCTGAAAATGCCATCATAGGATCACCTAAACAGTATGATGTCAGAAGCAAGAAGAATCAAGAAACTCTCAGGAACAAAACCTCTGATAAATCTGCCAAAAATAGCCCTGAAAATACACCCAAAAAGACAGTCGAAAATCATAAAACATTGGTTGTAAATTCTAATTTAAACAAAGGACAAAATACTCAATCCAATGAAAAACAAAGTGTTAACCCTAGTAGCACTAGCATCTCAGCTAATGCTCCTAAAAAAACCATTCTAACTGCTGTAAATAACAAAAATCAGCAAGCTGATTTTGCTGATGAAATAGTGACTAAAAAGGCTGAACTAAACATGTTAAAAAACCAAATTCCTTTCAGCCTAGAGAGTGAAATATCCAAGATCAAAATATTTTTCCCACTCACTGAATTAGTCACTCAAAATGTATATAGAGGTTAGTTTTTGAAGGCTTTAAACATAGAAGATGTCCATGACACAGTTAGCTTAAATGATGACACCCCAGAACTAATTTTTGGACCAAAAATTGAAGGAAAATTTCAAAAAGGAACAACCCCTCCTTTCTACATCAATTTAAACATTCATGAAAATATCTTTCACAATGCCATGCTTGACTCAAGAGCATCACACAACCTCATGCCTAAGGTTATAATGGAAATATTAGGCTTAGAGGTAACTAGACCCTACAAAGATTTATATTCCTTTGATTCAAGTAGGGTGAGATGCTTAGGCCTAATAAACGATTTTTGTGTTAACTTAGCCCAAATACCAGCCAAGAGTCTAGTGATGGACATTGTAGTGGCTGATATACCCCCCAGATATGGCATGCTCCTTTCAAGAACATGGGGTGCTAATTTACAAGGCACAATGCAAATGGATATGACTTATGCCACCATCCCTCTCTTAAGTCAACCTAGAAGACTCTATAGGGAAACCCACATGAAATACATGGTGAGTAGCCAAGAAAGACCAGAAAAATATCCTCTTTACTCCATACACACTGATCTTGACACTTTTATTCTTTTTAATGATGATATTCATAAAGAGCAAGAGCTAATCAACGAAAAGACATCAAATGCCATAATCACTTCACATTCAAACATAGTTGCAGTCATGGATGAAGAGGAAAATAGAGAGGAAATTAAAAAACAATCTGCTGATTTAGAAATTCACTGCAAACAGATTAGAGGTCTTGAGGTCCAAAAAAGTCATAAAAGTAATGCAGATCATGAAAATCAAGAAGTAAAACCTCAAAACATTGAAAAACGTGAGGAACAAAATTCAGGAAAATCTAGTGCAGACCCTAGTCTAGAACAGAATGATGAAGAAGACAAAGAGGACAACAACGAAATAAATCTAAAATCTGAAAACAGTCCTCTTTGGAGCATGAATTTTGATGGGTCTTGCACTAAAAATGATGCAGGAGCTGGCATATGGTTACACAACACTCCTAACAATCATGCTGAGGGGCATTCCTACAGATTAAACTTTCAATGTACCAATAACATAGCTGAGTATGAAGCTCTCCTTTTAGGCCTGCATTTATTGAAAAAATTAGGGGCCAAAAGGATAAAATTTCATGGGGATTCTGAGTTGATTATTAGGCAAGTAAATGGGGAATATAATGCTAATCATCCCAGACTTAGAGCTTATAGAGATGATGCCATGGACTTGTTAAGAACTTTTGATGAATTCCATATTATATTTGTCCCAAGGAACCAAAATGTCCTTGCCAATGGTTTAGCCTTTGCTGCTAGAACTTGTCTTACACCTTATGAAACCAAGCAATGCACCACCCAAGTCAAATTTAGACCAGCTATCCCAGACAATGAAAAATATCGGCATGTTTTTGAGGGAGATAAACAAATAGAAGACTTCCTACAGTCTAAAAATGAATTTGAAGCATCAAGCTCAGATTCATATTATGATAAAGACTGTCCTATTAAAGAAAACCCACTTGTTGAAGAAGAAAAGTCTCCCAAGATTGTTGAAATAAATCTGTTAACCTATGAACCCAATCATAAAACATAGAATAGCATAGATTTAGAAAATGAAGACTTAGAAGTGCTGCAATATAAAGACCAAAGCTTGCCAAAAGGACTGGTCCATTTAGAAGAACTATTTGACTTGAATGATATGGCCAAAAAGCCAAAACTGCAACCCACAGAATCTGAAGTTGAAGAATGCAATATAGGGAGTGAGGAAAAGCCCAAACTAATCAAAATATCTAAAACACTGCCTGCTCACATTAAACTGAAATACATTGAGCTCTTTAAGGAATTTTCTGATGTTTTTGCATGGAGCTATGAAGATCTGAAATCATATGATATAGAAATAATTCAGCACAAGATACCCCTCAAAGAAAAACAAAAACCTTTTAAACAAAAATTGTGCAGAATCAACCCTGTTCAATTACCTCTGGTAGAGAGAAATCAGAAAAATGTATGAGGCTAGAATTATTGTCACTGTTAGATACTCAGAGTGGGTGTATAATCTTGTGTCAGTTAGGAATAAAATAGGAGAGATAAGGCTTTGTATTGATTTAGAAACTTAAACAAATCCTCACTGAAGGACAACTATCCTTTTCCCAAAATGGATCATATTTTACAAAAGGTAGTTGGTTCCAAAAGAATTTCTTTGCTAGATGGCTTCTCAAGCTACAATCAAATTTTGGTACATCCTGATGATCAACTTAAAACAACCTGTACTACACCCTGGGGTACTTTCATGTATTTGAAAATGCCTTTTGGTTTGATGAATGCTGGTGCCACATTTCATAGAGCCATGGATATTGCATTTTCGGAAGAAATAGGTTACTTCATTATAATTTACCTTGATGATATAATTGTTTATTCTAAAATAGATGAAGAACACCTAATACATTTGAGAAAAGTATTTGGAAAGTGCAGAAAATTTGGATTGTCCTTAAACCCAAAGAAAACATTTTTTGGTCTCCAAGAAGGCAAAGTCCTTGGGCATATCATATCAGAAGAAGGAATAAGGATAGACCCAAAGAGGATTAATGACATATTGCAATTCAGCCATCCCAGAAACATCAAGGAACTTCAATCTTTCATTGGAAATATTAATTTCTTGAGAAGATTCATACCCAATTTAGCTGAACTCCTTAGAAACATAACAAACATGCTTAAAAAGGGAGAAGGAGTTAAATGGACCTTAGAAGAAAAGAAGTCATTTGAATTGGTAAAACAAGCACTCACCGAAACACCAGTTCTTATCAGTCCTA
The DNA here is from genome assembly GCA_034641835.2 of Pinus albicaulis. Classification (NCBI taxonomy): domain Eukaryota; kingdom Viridiplantae; phylum Streptophyta; class Pinopsida; order Pinales; family Pinaceae; genus Pinus; species Pinus albicaulis. The sequence continues at coordinate 126,350 of JAXQQM020079297.1, forward strand.
ATTTTTCCAAAGATTTCTTCATTTTTTCATTTGCATTAGAACACACAATAGTTGCTGTCCTATTACAGAAAAATTTGAATGGACAAGAGCAGCCCATTGCATTTTTTAGCAAGGCATTAAGAGATGCACCTCTGAAGTACAACATAATGGAAAAACAAGCCTTTTCTTTAGTTAAAGCCTTAAAATACTTTAGAGTTTACATTCTACATTCCCACATCATAGCATTTCTGCCTCATTCAGTGGTGAAAGACATATTGACATAAGATCCAGATGGAAAAAGGGGAAAGTGGATTGCTGCAATTTTAGAGTATGATTTAGAAATCAAACCCAATAAACTCATAAAAGGTCAAGGACTAGCAAAACTGATGGCTAAATCTAACTTCCAAGCTCTTGATATAAACATGTTTAATGCATTAGATGAACAGAAGGAGTTTTTAACTCCAATTATTGAAGACCATTTCCTAAATTCATCTTGGTATGTTGATATTTTGTATGTTTTGCTCAATCTGAATGTCCCTTCTGGTTTGTCTAAAACAAAGGAAATATTTTTAAAGTTAAAAGCTGTAAATTACTGCATTTTGAATAAATGTTTATATTGGAAAAATTTTAGTGGATTATTGCTTAAATGTTTGCCTAAGAATGATAAGAGACCACATGAGTTTACTACTGTAAAGAGTAAATCCTTAGAGTCAAGCACATCGCCCACTCTCTTTCAAGATGTCCATAAGATGATTATTGCCTGTCGCAAATGCCAAATCTTTGAAGGAAAAAGGAAAATGCTTCCCTTACCCCTGCAATCAGTCATTGTTGAAGCTCCTTTTCAACAATGGGGTCTAGACTTCATTAGGGAAATCCATCCTCCCTCATATGCCCAACATAGATGGATCCTCATAGCAACAGATTTTTTTACCAAGTGGATAGAAGCCATCCCCTCTAGGAATGCCACAGACTCAGTAATCATCTCATTCCTTGAAAACCATATACTGTCTAGATTTGGTTGTCCTAGAAAGATGATAACTGATAATGCTGCTGCATTTGGGTCTAAAAATATGGTAGAGTTCTGTCATAAATATCAGATCATATTGGTTCATTCCACAGCTTATTAGCCTCAAGGTAATGGGCTTGCAGAATCATCAAATAAAATTCTAGTAAACATGATCAAGAATTTGCTGGAAGATAACAAGAAATCATGGCACAATAAGCTAGTACATGCTTTATGGGAAGATAGGTTGACAGTGAAGAAGTCAATTGGAATGTCTCCCTACAAGCTAGTTTATGGAACTGATGCAATATTTCCAACTAGTTTAGGAGTGCCAGTCATGAAGCTGATCCAAGAAGTGCAGTCTAAAGATAATGATGTAACAAGAAGAATAAACTAGACTATACATTTACAGAAAACCAGAGAGGAAGTATACATCGGAGCACAACAACCACAAGAAAACATTAAGAAGTTGTTTGAAAAAAAAACCAAGGCAAGTAATTTCAAGATTGGTGATAAGGTTTTGAAATGGGATTCAAGAAGAGAAGATAAAGGAAAACATGGAAAATTTGATAACTTATGGCAGGGCCCTTATCTCATCCAATCTACTATTGGAAATAATGCATTTTTTCTGCAAGAGTTGGATGGAGCTGAATACTTTGGAGGTCCTGTTAATGGCAGGGTTCTCAAACATTATTTCGGTTGACTGATATTTTACTTTCAAGCCCTTTTATCCATTGTATATAACACTATTTTTCAAATTTGAAGAAAGAGAAAAGACAAAAACAACAGAAAAAATAAAAGAGGGAAGAAATAAAACAAGAAAGGTACAGCCCCATACCAAAAAGAAAAGAAATTCTGAAAGTGTGCAAGCTTAAATGCCACTACCAAAAACAACACTGCTATTTTAGTCATAAAAACTAAGCATGACTAAGATAGATTTCAATTTTTCTGCTGATAGGTTAGTGAAGAAGATTTTCCAAACTATTTAATCTTGGCTTATCAAGTAGAATAGATTAGGATAAGAATACGTTGGTTCTAAAAGTGCTCAAAATCTGAACCAAGAGAAAGGAAGAACATCTAAAAAAAGATCAAAATCAGAGCTGCAAAAAGAATGAAGGATGTTTAAAATGTCCGATTTCAAGCCTTCATATTTTTTGTTTCAAATTTCTGCAAATAAAGTCTGTGTGCAACTTGTACATACAACGATAGACATCATGGAAAATCAGACTGCTTAAACCTGGTTTGCCTATGTTTAAATTGTAGGTTTTAACCCTGAACATAAATTATCTACACACGAATCTTATAACAGAAAATAAACAATAGCGAGAGCATAAAACATAAAACAGATAAACACAAAGATTTTCCCCTGGATCCCCCACATCGTGGGACGACTGAAATTTGATTTTTCATTATATTCATTTTAGTGTTACAACACATATATATACATGCCAAAGCATACATAAACCCCAATCCATTAACCCTAGATTAGAACATAACTGTAGTTCCCTTGACTGGATCTACAAAATACCAGGGGCCGAAAACCATCGTACCCCAAAAACATGTGCAAACTCATGCAAAAAACATGGGTGGGTCCGCCTATGAGTGGGTCCACATACCAATTTTTTTTTTTTGCCGGGCTGCCTCCCCCCTTGTGACCCCCCTACTGTGCCTGGCGCAACGTACAGTGCATGGGGCTAGTTGTGGAAAGAATATAACACATACCCAACATTCTCCCACTTCTTGTTTTCTTTCCACAGGGGACCAAAGGAGAGCTTAGTCATTGGGCCAATTCTTCAACACCCATTGTTTCTCTACACCAAGAGAACTTCTGAGTGCTCACAGACTTCGTCAATGCATCTGCAACATTCTTCAAAGTGTCCACCTTTACCAGCAACACCCTTTTAGCCTCAACCATATCTCTAACAAAGTGATATTGAACATCAATGTGCTTTGTCTTTGAATGGTAAGTAGGGTTCTTAGCCAAGAAAATTTCACTTTGGATATCACAGTCTATCATTATAGCTTGTTGTACCAACCCAATAATTGAACACAATCTCTGCAACCAAACTGATTCCTTGCTTGCATGAGTGGCTGCTATGTATTCTGCCTCTGTAGTTGAAAGAGCCACTACAGACTGTCTTTTACTCATCCAACTGACTGCGCCTCCAAATAGGTTAAACACATACCCACTTGTAGATCTTCTTGGTCCGTATCTCTAGCCCGATCGCATCAACAAAACCACGAATGTCCAACATTCTTTCCAATCCCGGTCTTACCCGGGGTAGCACAAGCCATAATCACTAGTGCCATGTAAATAGTGAAACTAAACCCGCTTCACTGTTGTCCAATGCTCCTTCCCTGGGTTTGACATAAACTTGCTCAATACTCCCACTTCATGTGAAATGTCTAGTCTAGTACAGACCATTGCATACATCAGGATACCCACTGCACTTGCATATGGAACACGGGACATATCCTCCTCTTCTTCTTGTGTCTTGGGACACTGTTCAGCAGACAGCTTTACACCTACAGGAATAGGAACATTCACCAGTTTACTATCCTGCATATTGAACCTCTGCAATATAGTCTCGGCATACTTCCTCTGGTTTAACCAGAGCTTCCTCTTTTCTCGATCTCTCTTAATTTCCATGCCTAAAATATAGTTTGCAGCACCAAGATCCTTCATGTCAAATTTGGAGAACAGTTGGGTCTTCAAATCTTAGATAATTTCTTTGTCATTTCCAATCAACAACATATCATCCACATACAAGAACAAATAAATAACGCGTCACCAATTAATTTAAAATAAATAAAGTGATCCTCCTTGCTTCGGTGAATCCAAGTTCCTGCTTATCAAATTTCTCCACACGGCATCCTTGGTGGAACGTTAACTTCATACAGAGATCTCTTCTTCTAACCTCGCATACAATGGGCTCTTTCTACCCTTCACCATAAAGCCTCTGGTTGCTTCATGTAGATCTCTCTTCTAGATCCCCTCTTCTAGATCCCCTGAAGAAATGTTATGAAGAAATGTTGTCTTCACATCGATGTGTTCTACCTCAAAATTAAATGTAGCAGCAACAGATAAAAGTAATCTAATAGAAGTAACCTTAGAAATAGGGGAAAAAAAACCAAAATCAATTCCCAGCACCTAGGAATAACCTTTTGCTACCAACTAAGCTTTGTATTTCTCCACCTTTTCTTCTACATTCATCTTCTTCTTAAACACCCATTTTCTCTTGATGGGCTTCCTTCCAGCTGGAAACTCCACGAGATCCCATGCCTCATTTTTGTGCAAGGATGCCATCTCTTCAACCATGACCTCCTTCCAAAGTTTTCCAACCTCTGAATCCAATACCTCCTTCATAGTTATGGGATCATCATCAGTGGTAGTTAAAAAAAAATTCAACAGAAAGCAGATGTACTATACCTTTCTCGTTGCCTTCTTTACTAAGCTGTTCCTCTCACAGCTAGAGTTTGTGGCTCTTCTTCTTCTCGAATCTTCTTTTGGTCAGAGAGTCCGATTCATACTCCTTAGCTCAAACCTATCTTCTCGTGTTCCTTTGGTATGATTTCATGTTTAACAACATCTTTCATTTAAACACCACATCTCGCTGTATACAACCTTCCTCGTTTTCCGAGTTCTAAAGTTTTTAACCTTTTAAACCATCCTTGTACCCAATAAAGATGCACCTTTCAGATTTATTATCCAACCTGGTCCTTTTCTCCTTTGGAACATGTACACATGCATCACATCCAAATACCCTTAGATGTGAAAGAGAGGGTTTCTTACTAGTCCATACCTCATGTGGAGTCTTATCCTCCAACGTTGATGAAGGAGATCTGTTAACTAAGTAACATGCAGTCTCTACTGCCTCTACCCAGAATTCTTGTCCTAGCCCAGTACCATTGAGCATGCTTCTTGCCTTTTCCATCAGCGTTCTGTTCATTCTTTCTGAAACTCCATTTTTCTGAGGTGTGTATGGAGTAGTCTTCTGCCGTGATATACCACACTTCTTACAAAACTCTTCAAATTCTTTCTTGCAGAACTCCCCACCATTATCCGTCCTTAGTGCCTTTATCTTCTTCTCTGTCTGGTTTTCCACGAGTGCCTTAAATTCTTTAAATTTGTCAAAGACTTTAGATTTCTTCCTCAAGAAATATATCCATGTATTCCTTGAGAAGTCATCTATAAATGAGTCATATTACAAGTACACAGACTTTCCCAGTGATGGAACTAACACAGGTCCAAACACATCACCGTGCACAAGTTCTAATATCTTGTTCGCCCTCTTAGCACTAGAAAGAAAACTCACCCGATTCTGCTTCCCATATACACAATGTTCACAGAAATCGAAATCCAGAGAGCAATTAGACATACCTTCTACCATACCATTTCTATGCAGTATCCGAAGGCCCTTCTCTCCAATATGTCCAAGCCTTTGATGCCATAGCATGGTCTTTTCTCCGAAGACAGCTAGGCTTTCCACTCCACTTTCAGGAACCACAGAACTGTTACACCCATCAATAACAGTGCTACCTTGTAGCTTGTACAGAGTTCCAGTCCGAACTCCCCGCATTAATACCAGTGCTCCCCGAACCATCTTGTAGGCATCTTTCTCGAACACTGTTTTTACACTTGCATCATCCATCTTGCTTACAGAAATCAGATTTCTGGCCAATGCAGGAATATGCAGAACACCAGGAAGTGTTCTAATCCTTCCACCTTCTAGCTTCAGCTTTACCTTTCCACGTCCGATGATTCTGGCCCTCCTATCATCCCCTAGGAAGACATCACCACCATCATATTTCTCATACTCGCAGAACCACTCCCTATGGGGAGTGAAGTGAAAGGATGCACTTGAGTCAATCAACCATGACTCATGATCTACATGTGTATTTGAAGAAGAAGCCAAATATACATCCCCACCTTCATCCGAGGTGGTTTTTGCCTCTACAGAAGGAGCTTCATCAGATCCCTTTCCTTTCTCAGGAGCTTTAGATCTGCATTCCTTTTTGTACTGTCCTTCCTTTCCGCATTTCCAACACACCTTTACAAACTTTCCAGGAGATTTAGATCTCCCTCTAGATTTAGATCTCCCACTCGAAACCTTATTCTTGTTTCTATTTTGGGACCTTCCTCGTACAGATAAGGCATCTCCATTTTGACCCTCCATATTTCTCCGTCTCATTTCCTTCGACAGCAAGGCTGAGACAATGTCATCAAAATTCAAGGTAGTTGTGTTGCTACCTATTGCAATAACCAGACTGTCCCACGAGTCTGGTAGAGAACACAACAAAATGATGCACTTATCTTCATCTGAGATTTTAATATCAACAGATGACAGCTGACTTACCACAGTATTGAAGGCATTCAGATGCTCTGTCACCGAGTCTCCATCCTTCATCCTCAGGTTATACAACTTTTTCCGCAAGAACAACTTATTCACCAGAGACTTAGATTGGTACAAAGTCCCAAGTTTTTCCCACAAATTCTTCACCATAGCTTCCCCAGATACATTCAACAATACTGAATCTGAGACACACAACCGTATTGTGCTCTTAGCCTTCCGATCTAGTTTCTTCCAGTCTTCATCTGACATTGTCGTTGGTTTAGTCCTAGATCTACCGTGATCCACTGATCTTTATCCACCAGCAGATCCTCCATCTTGAGCTTCCATAACTCAAAGCTCTGATCATTAAATTTCTCGATCTCTATCTTCCTATTGGGGTTCCCATGTTTTGGCAAGGTTGGTAATACCAAAAGATGAGACAACATCAAACCACTTTCAGACCTCAGGATCTAGCCCTCCTGGGTCCAGAGAGGGATATCTCTATGATTGTCAAAGGTATATGACTTTGAAGCTTGGATGTTAAGATGTTAGGCTAGTTATAATCACAAGGTTTGTTTGTTTGATTTATTTTATTTGGTTGCTGGTTATCAGGAAGGAAGGGTTCAATGTAAGACAGAGCTTAGCAAAGAGGGATATCACAGAGGTGAAATGTTCCAGGAAATATTCAAAACCATTGGGTGATGGAGTCAGGAAAGGATTTGCTTGCTAATCAATAGGCAGGTTTTCAATTGGGCTAGTCATCTAAAACATAGGATCTTAAAGATGGTTGTGTGATATGGAAAGGTAGGAGAGGAGGAGATAACACAGATTCAGAGCACAAAGTTAAAGACCAGTTGGTCGCACAAGGATCCTAGTGGACAGGCTAACTCTAATCCCCAGTGTTCACAAATCTTCCAACTAAATCCAAAACAAGAAACATCTAAGAACTGGATTCATTTAATTCATACATCAGAGAGCATGCAATAACATCCACTACAGTCGTTAAACCAACTGAAATCATTTCTTAGATAATACATTCAGAAGAGAAACATCAATGGCAAGGAGAGCAGAAACACAGGGTACCTAACAAGGGTAAATCCTATGCCAATATTCTGATGCAAGCCAGTAGAAACGAAATGAAATGAATGTAAACACAAAGATAGGAAAACATCATTGCTGCTTCAGATCAGGATCAAAAGCAATGTGCTCTTCATATTAAATAGCAATACCAATCAAGTACAACATTGCCAATAGCTGAATACTTAGTCTGAAATCATATTCCTCAGCCTATCTTACAACTTTACACAAAGACTGTGTCTCAAAAGAAACTACTCGCAGTTCTCTGATAACTGATCAACAACCCTTTACAATGAGTTTCTTCATGAATTTATAGCTCCAGTGGAGCAGAGAAGGTAGGTGAGAAACTAAATGAAGTATTAAAACTTCTGAAAAGAAATAAGGCCGAAACCCATTCTGTTTAAATTCTGAGCATTCAATTCCTGTCACTCTTTGGATGGAAGAGTGGTATTATTCAAGTTTCCATTAATTCCAGGTATGCCTCTTGATGTACTTTGATCTGCATGACTCTGTGGTGCTATTGGTGAATAAACAAAGATAAATGAATGATTAATAAGTCTGCCATACTGATGAAATAAATGCTTTGGTAGCTTTGGACTGTGGTTAAGGCGGAAATCTTCAGGAACACGGTAAATAATGGAACTAATATGGGCGCTTTGTCCCTGGGGATAGTCTGCTGATGTGAAACCCTGATGTACAGGAATTTATGCGTGTTGTACCTTCTGCATGATCCATGGGATCATTGATCTGGTGCTTTGCCTCTAAACCGTTGTGTTAAGGCTCAAAGCCTTCAATGCTGAACGTTGAAATCCTTGATCATTAGCTGGTTTTTCTCCACTGCTCCATAAATGTCTTGATCTATAAAATTTGGGCTTTAATGGCACCGGATAGGTCTTTTGCGGAGATTGAACTATCCTGGGATAATATTTATGCCGCCGCTACCTTTCCGGGCATTTCTCTGTAGTACCAGCCTCCATATTTAATTCTGTCTGCGCAGTGTGCCATTAAAGTAGTACATCTGAACCATGGCGGTTTCTGCCTTTCTAAAACCCTGCAAAAACACGAAACCTGTTAAGAAAAAAATGCATGGGGTCGGATGATGTGGATGGTTGTGTGGGGGATAGTGGAACTGCGGCGAAAAGGCGGAAAAATGCTGTGGAATGGTAGAGAACAGAGATGGCGAAGGTTGGCAAAATGTAGAATGAATTATACGTGAAAACCTTATAAACATCAACCATTTGAATGAATCTATGCAATGGGATGGGCGGACGTATGGCAGACACATGTGGAGGTGATGTGGTGGGACCGGGCGACGATAGAAAATTCAACAACGGGGAGACAAATCTGGACCGTTAGATCTCAGAGGAGATCGACGGTTGAACATGCGACAGAGGACGATGAACGGTGGGCTAGGAGTACGGCGACTGTGGATTAAACACTGCGCGGCTTCGTTAAGCGATGACCATTGGATGGGCAAGGGAAGATCTGACAGCTGATATGCATATCGCTGCGCGTCCTATACTGAAATATAACGTGCGATGGGCAAGCGGTTTTGGAATCGTACAGGAGCCACGCATTGAATGATGTATGGAATCACTGGGCAATGGGAAAATACCGCCCGACCCCTGTTAGCGTTGCGATGAAAACTGGGTTGTTTTATGGATAGTGCGTGGCGGGGACCACAGGGGCAGGTACACTCCGAACCGTCAGATCTGCGGGTGAATGGACGGTGATTGCGTGGTCGGGGGTTTGAACGGGGGAAACACGGACACTGCGGAGTTAACGATCGTCGTCCGATCTATAAATATCAACGGCCAGGAGTGCTCCCGATATATATTGGAGATTAGTGCCTTTCGAGCCAGCGTTCGGTCACAGCGCTTGGGTCACGCGGAGAAAAGGCCAAGGGGCTAGCGGAAGGGGGCTAAGGCCTAATGCAAGTTGCAAAGTGGGTTTTCTGCTCATTTTTGGTGAAATTTGAGGCCGAAAATGGGAAACGATAGATGGTAGAAGGGGGAAATTGGCTAACCAAAGGGTGTAGGGATGTTTTAGAGGGGATTTCTGGGATGAAAGGGGGAAATCAGGGGGAAAAAAGGGGACTTAGAGAAAGGGAAAAAAGGGGTGAAAATGGAGCATTTTGCAAGGGTATAAAGGAAAGAATAAATCCTTTAGGAGCATGATTTCCTTATCAGCAAGGCCTATTGACTCAGAACAACAGAGAGAAACAATCACAAGGTAAGGAACCTGAAAAGGCTACAAGGATGACGTGTTTTCAAGGGAAATGCATTCCTTGCTGGCTTATAAAACAAATTAGCCCCTTGCTTTCTTTGTCAAGGAAATTATAAGGGGCTAACAGTGGCTCCACATGGGGATGGCTTCTTCTTGAAGGAGTCAAGAATTCAGAGAGTAGATCTTTGGTGTAGGCCAGGTGCCTGCTGCTTGGCACATCCCTTTCTTTGATTTTCAACTGCCACAACTGTGAAGACATTACATCAGCAGAAAAAATTTCCCAACAAACTACCTACTCATACTATAATATTAGCATTTTTTCTTCTTCTAGGGTGCATTTGAGCTAGCAGACCCTTTACATCATTTATTTTTTCAAACAGAAAATAAACCTATTCTAAATCTACCCTTATTACTCCATGAGACCAGATTATACTGTTGGTCTCATATGTTTCTCTACCTAATCTAATATCTGCTGGGATTAAACTGTCCAGCAGATTCATTCTCTATATTCTACGACAGAAATTGAAAAATAGTCAAGCCAGGATTAGACTGTCTGACTTGCTGTGGGACAGAAAATTGCAGAAAACTGAAAAAAAAAACTATGAAGGCTTGAACTCTGAAGCTTGTAGTATCCTTCTTTCTTTTTTGTGACTCAATTTTTGGGCTTTTTAGAGTCACTTTCTTTCCTTCATTTCAGCTCTGTTTTTGAGCATATTAGAGCTGATTTTTCTTTCTTCTTTGCTGGTCTAGATTTTGAGCATGTTAGGACCAACTTCTTTGCTTTCTTTGGCTCGGGTTTTGACCTTATTAGAGCCAATCCGTTGCACATCATAGGTTCATGTTTTAAGCATGTCTGAACCTCTCTTCTTCCTCTGTTTTTTTTGAAACATTTTCTCTTTTTTCTTGAAAACAAAAAATGCAATGGTATGTACAATGGAAATGAAACTGGAAATTGAAAATCAGCAGAAGTAGTGTTTGAGCATCCTGCCATTGACAGGACCCTCAAATAGCTCTATACCATCTAATTCTTGTAGGAAGAAGGCATTTGGATCCACAGTGGCCTGGATGATGTATGGACCTTGCCACAGACTATAAAAATTGCTATGTTTTCCTTTATCCTCCCTCCTTGAGACCCACTTCAGAACTTGATCCCCAATTTTGAAATCAGCAGCTTTGGTTCTCTTGTCAAACAAATTTTTTATATTTTCCTGAACCTTCACTTCTCTGTTGTAAACCTCTTCTCTTGTTTGCTGAAGATAAATTGTTTGGTTTACTCTTCTCATCATATTGTCTTCTTCTGTTTGAATCTCTTGGACCAGCTTGATCACCGGTACCCCAAGGCTAGTAGGAAACACTGCTTCTGTACCATAGACAAGCTGAAATGGTGACATGCCAATGGACTTCTTTGTTGGAAGCCTTTCAGCCCACAAAGCATGTACTAGCTTGTTATGCCATGACTTTTTGTTCTCTTCCAGCAGCTTTTTAATGATTATCACCAGGCTCTTGTTTTATGATTAAGCTAATCCATTACCTTAAGGGTAATAGACAGTTGAATGATAGAGTGCTATTTGATATCTGTGGCAAAAATCAACCATTTTATTGGATCCGAAAGCAGTAGCATTATCGGTGATTATTTTCCTCAGGCAGCCAAATCGAGAGAGGATGTCACCTTCTAGGAAACTAATGATGACTGAATCTGTGGCATTCCTAGTGGGTATGGCCTCTATCCACTTAGTGAAGTAGTATGTGGCTGGTAGGATCCATTTGTTTTGTGCAGAAGAAGTAGGGTGAATCTCCCCTATGAAATCTGGGCCCCATTGCAGAAAGGGACCTTCAACAGTGATGGATTGTAGAGGTAAGGGAAGGAGTTTTCTTTTTCCTTCAAAAATATGGCATTTGTGGCAGGCAATTATCATCTTGTGGATATCATTGAAGAATGTGGGCCAATAGTAGCCAGCTCTGAGTATTTTGTTTGCAGTGACTTTTCAACTCATGTGGCCTCCACATTCTCCAGCATGGAATTCTTGTTTAATCCTCTCTGCCTCGTTTTCAGGCAAACATCTAAGCAATAGGCCATTTGGGTTCTTCCAGTATAAGAATTTATTCAATATGCAATAGCTCCTGGATTTTAGCTTTAAGAATCTGGACTTAGTATTTGACAGTTCAGGTGGGGCATTGAGGTGTGTTAGCACATACAGAATGTCAAAATACCAAGGAGAGCTCTGAAAATTTTCCTCAACAGTGGGATCAGGCAGTTCTTGCTGCTCATCCAAGGTATTAACCATGTTAATGTCTAGGGCTTGTAAGTTTGATTCAGCCATTAGTCGAGCTAAGCCCTAACCTTTGATCATCTTGGTGGGTTTTATCTCAAGGTCATATTATAAGATCACATCAATCCATTTGCCCCTCTTCCCATCCAGGTCTTGGGACAGTATGTCTTTGACTATGATGTTGGGCATGTAAGCTATGATGTGAGAATGTAATATGTACACCCTGAAGTCCTTTAAGGCCTTGATTAAGGCATAGGCCTGTTTTTCCATTACGTTGTATTTCAAGGGTGCATCCCTTAGCGCTTTGCTGAAAAAGGCAATTGGTTGTTCCATCCCCTCTGTGTTTTTCTGCAGCAAGACTTCAGCCACTGTATGCTTACAAGAAAATGAAAATATCAGGAAATCTTTAGAGAAATCTGGGCTGATCAGAATAGGAGCTTGGGTGAGTGCAAGTTTTACTGTTTCAAAATATTGTTTAGCTCCAACAGTCCATTTAACCCCCTCGCCCTTCTTCAGCATGTTAGTCATATTCCTAAGGTGTTCAGCCAGGTTTGGGATAAATCTCCTAAGGAAGTTGATTTTCCCAATGAAGGACTGTAATTATTTGATGTTTCTCAGGTGTGTGATTTGTATTATTACCTCAACTCTCTGTGGGTCTATCCTAATTCCTTTTTCAGATATAATGTGGCCAAGAAGCTTTCCTTCTTGCAGCCCAAATACAGTCTTTGTAGGATTCAATGATAGACCAAACCTTCTACATTTTTCAAACACCTTTCTTAGATCTTTCAGGTGTTCTTCTTCAGTCTTGGAGTAGACTGTTATGTCATCCAAATAGATAACAATAAAGTGTCCTATCTCATCTGAAAAAGCTATGTCCATTGCTCTTTGGAAGGTTGCACCAGCGTTCATCAATCCAAAAGGCATCTTCACGTACATAAAGGTACCCCATGGAGTGGTAAAGGATGTTTTGAGTTGGTCTTCTGGGATTACTAAGACTTGGTTGTAACCTGAAAAAAAATCCAACAAAGAAATCCTTTTTGAGCCTACTACTCGTTGTAGAATGTGTTCCCTCTTTGGCAAAGGGTAGTTGTCCTTGAGTGAAGCTCTATTAAGATTTCTGAAGTCAATGCACAATCTGATTTCTCCTGTTTTCTTTCTCACAACCACTAAGTTTGATACCCAATTAGAGAACCTTACAGGAACTATTATGCCTGCCTCATACATCTTTTTAATCTCTTTCTCAACTGCAGGCAATTGTTTTGGGTTTATCCTACGAAGTTTCTACCTGAAGGGTTTCTGATTTTCTTTTAAGGGTATCTTATGCTGTATGATGTTTGTGTCATAGGCCCTTAAGTCCTTGTAACTCCAAGAAAACACATCAATGAATTCCTTGAACAGGTCAATGTATTTCTTTTTCATGTTTGCAGGCAGGGACTTAGCTAGTTTGATCATTTTGGGCCTTTCTTCAGTGCCTATGTTGCATTCTTCCCCGTCAGAGTCTGCATGTTCGATAGTGGGACTTTTTTCTACATCATCAAAGTCAAAGAGGTCCTCTAAGGGTGCTAGGCCTCTGGGTATATTCTTATCTTTGGCCTGCAGCACCTCCATCTCCTCATTTTCCGTGTTTTCACAATTTCCATTTGAATTTCCAGTTTCTTCGTTTAAAGCGTTTATCTCTATGTTACCGGGTGAGATTTCTTCGACAGAGGATTCCCCACTTAGGCAGCTATTCTCAGATTTAGAGTCTGAATCGGAAAATTCAAACTCATTCCTGCCTATCAGGAAATCCTCAATCTGTTTATCACCTTCAAAAACCTGCTAGTATTTTTCATTGTCCGGCACTGCAGGTCTGAATTTGGTCTGTATGATAATTCGTTGGTCGATTGGAGTCTTAGGGTATGAACTAGCTAGGCAAGCTAATTTTTTTGCAATGACGTTTTGACTCCTAGGAACAAACACTAATTCGTATTCAACAAATGTTTTCAATAAATCCATAGTGTCATTCCTGTAAGCTCTCAGTCTAGGATGTTTCACTGTGTATTCACCATTCAGCTGTTTAATAATCAGCTTAGAGTCCCCATGCACAATTATCCTACGAGCTCCTAATTTTCTCAACAGGTTCAAGCCTAGGATAAGGGCCTCGTATTCTACAACATTGTTTGTACATTTGAAGTGCAGGTTGCAGGTGTGGCTCTCTGTGTAATCACTCCCTGTGTTATGTATCCACACTCCCGCCCCAACAGTTCTTCTTGTGCAGGACCCATCGAAACTCATTTCCCATAGGGTTTCACTCTCGTTTTTGTTATCCTTCCTTTCCCTACAGTTGGGTTTGCCATTGTGTTGCGTTATAGGGTCTTCACTAGGCTATGGGCTATTTAGTTTTTCATTATGGATGTGGAAGTCAGATAGGTGACTAGCTGGCTGATTGCATTCTATTTTTGGTTCGCTTAGCGTTTTTGTTTCGGTTCACTGTTCAAAGTTTCCTACGTCTTCCTCCTCTGAGTCTAGGGTGGCCATTATGTCGGAGTCCATTGGCTCTGTTTCATCATGTGTACCTTTGATTGTATCTACGTTTCCATATTCTGGTTCCCCCAAAGATTCATCATTGCAGAAGATAAAGGAATCCAGGTCTGTATGTACAGAGTATCGAGGAGATTTTTCAAGCTTTTCAGGGCTACTAACCAGGAATTTCATTTGTGCTTCCCTGTACAGTCTTCTAAGTTGGCCAAAGATTGGGATTGTGGCATAAGCCCCATCCATCTGCATTGTTCCTTGCAGCTTGGCTCCCCATGATCTTGATAATAACATGCCATACTTGGGCGGCACATCTTCCACAACAACATCCATGACCATACACTTGGTAGGAATCTGAGTAAGGCTCACACATAAATCTTTGATTAGGCCAAGACACTTTACTCTACTAGAGTCAAATGAATATAGGTCTTTATAGGGACGGGTTATCTCTAGGCCTAATCTTTCCATCACTACTTTAGGCATCAGGTTGTGTGATGCCCCAGAATCATGCATTGCATTGTGGAGAATCTTATCATGGATATTAAGACTGATATAAAAAGGGGGCACTACCCCTTCCTGAAACTTTCCTTCTATATTTGGACCAAACAGAAGGGCAAGTTGATCATCACTCAGATTTACAGTGTCACTGTTCTCTCCTAAATTTAATGCTTTCAAAATTTGGCCTTTATATACATCCTGAGTGGCCAGCTCAGAGAGTGGGACAGAGATTTTAATTTTTGCAATCTCACTCTCCAAATTGAAAGTGGACTGACTCTTTAGAATGTTCAACTCTGTTTTGTTAGCCACTGCTTTAGTAGCTAAATTAGTGTGTTGATTCTCATTATGTACAGTGTCTGTGACAGTTTCATCAGGAGCACTAACTGCAGTGCTAGTGCTGCTAGCTGGTTTACCTTGTGTATCAGTGTTTTGGTTGTCTTTTTCCTTGTTCTTTCCAGAGCTCTCAGCTGTTGATTTGTTACTTTCAGCAGTTGCTTTAGAATTTTTCTCGGGCCTTTTCTTGATAGTGACCTCAGAAGCGTTTGGTTTGGAAATTTCTTGGCTCTTTTTGCTTCTAAGCTCATATTTCTCTCTGACCTGCATCATGGCATTTTCAAACCCTAACCTGTAATCTTCAGATTCTAACCATTCCTCCTCTCAACTAGAGGGTGAGGGCTGATCTTCTTCTGAGTAACAGTTATGGATTGAATATTCCATTTAAAACATGTTTATTGTGTTCCCTTTAGACTGTTCTATGATTCCCTCCTCTTCATCAAGAAAGTTCTCTTGAAATGGGGGTATAACCTGCTGATCTGATTCTCTTTGTCTGTTGGGAGTGGCATTGTTTCTTCTAAAGTTTTGGTTCTGGTTATGGTTTTGATTTCTATTTTGCTTACTAACTGTGACAGCCATTTTTTCCATCATTTGGTATAGCTTCTCCACTTTTTTATATAGATGGTCATGATTTGAATCAGATGTGGAAGCTACATTGTCGTCTCTATATGTTACCCTTTTTTCAGCTCTTAATCTCACTCTTTTCTCAATCAGATTTGCCTCTATATTCACTGCTCCTTTCTGCATGTCCTCTAATGTGTTGTATTATTTATCCCTAAGCTCATAGGCCATGTCAGCATCAAAGCCTTCAGGGTATTTTGCTAAATCCATGCCTTGTGGAGGTTTCAGATGTGGAGGGAGGGCATTGTAAATGCTATTAAATCTTGTTGTGTAATCATGGACACTCTCTCCTACGTTTCTTTTAAGGCTCATGTATTCTACTAAGATTTGGCGAGGGTTAGCCTTAGTTTCCCATTTGTTTATGAAAGTCTGATATAAAGCTGGAAGATCATTGATGCTACCTGGAGGTAGGCCCTTAAACCATTTCTTCACATCACCCCCTAAGCTCTGGGCAAAGATTCTCATTTTGACTGTATCATCATCTATTTCCATGTAGTCAAAAGAATCTTCCATCTTATCTACATGTTGATGGGCTGTGATAGACTCTTTTGCAGTGAAGTGTGGGATATTTGACTGATAATCGTTTGGTAAGGGTACTAGAGGCTGGGGTAAAACCAAAGGCGCATACCAGGCTACCATAATGATGTTCTGATGGGGTGAAGGGTTGACTTGAGCAGCTGATATATGGATGACAGGGATGCTAGGACCAGCAAAAGTCTGTTGAGAAGATTTAGGATGACTGAGCCCCAAGTTCTGAATAAAATGTATATCAAGAGGTGTAGAAGGAGGGGTATGTCTATTCCCAAGGTGTCTACCACTTTGGGGTGGTGAACCAGGAAGCTCAGGGTCTGGCTGGTCTAAGATACTAAATGACCTAGTTCTAGGTAATCTATTAGGTAGGTCTAGGTCAAGGTGAAAGTGTGATAGAGTTGTAAGATCTTCCGGTGCAGAGTTAGCTCTATGGATGTGTCTGGAAATAGTTGGTCTTCTAGGTGTAAGAGCTCCCTTGAGGATACTCTCAGGGTTGTCAACTATTTCAGGTGGGTCTGGGTTAGGGTAAGCTCTTGTATGAATGGTTCTAGAAGCCAAAATGTTGTTTTCTGACCAAGTAGCTTAACCCTACTTGTTACTACTATTGTGGTTGATATTGCGATGGAGGCTGGTCTTCCAGTGGAGTCTAATGTGAAACCAAGACAATCAGCAGGCCTACTGATCACCAGTGGAGTATTTAAAACGTTTAGGGAATATGGAGTCGCCAAGTGGAAAGGTTTAGGATGCTTTTGGAGGGTACATTGTCCACCACAGTGCTTATGAGATGTCCCCTTTCAAGGATATCTTCCAAACACAACAAAATCTAACCAGATATTGACTGGGAGGGAATTTACCAGATATGTCACCTCTGAAAGAGTGTGAGATCTGGAGGCTACCTGGCCCTTTCCAGACTCTTTCCAAGAGTATGGGAGAAAAACAACAAATGGTATAGAGGTTGATGTGCAAATAGGGGTGTTTAACTGCCAACCTAGCTAGAGATTGTAGGTTTTTTGAATGCCTAAGAATGTTTAAGGTGTAATGCACTCAAGAGTTCCCCAGCGGAGTCGCCATTATGTTGGGGTTCCCATGTTTTGGCAAGGTTGGAAATACCAAAAGATGAGACAACATCAGAACCACTTTCAGACCTTAGGATCTAGCCCTCCTAGGTCCAGAGAGGGATCTATCTATGATAGTCAAAGTATATTTGTCTTTGAAGCTCGAATGTTAGGATGTTAGGCTAGTTATAGGCACAAGGTTTGTTTGTTCGATTTGTTTTGATTTGGTTGCTGGTTATCAGGAAAGAAAAGTTCAATGTAAGACCATGATGAGCAAAGAGGAAAAGGGCAGAGGTGAAGTATTCTAGGAAATATTCAAAACCATTGGGCAATGGAGTCAGGAAAGGATTTTCTTGCTAATCAACAGGCAAGCTTTCAATTGGGCTAGTCATCTAAAACATTGGATCTTAAAGATGATTGTGTGATATGGAAAGATAGGAGAGGAGGAGACCACACAGATTCCAGAGCACAAAGTTAAATATCAGCTAGTCGCACAAGGATCCTAGTGGACAGGGCTAACTCTAATCCCCAGTGTTCCCAAATCTTCCAACTAAATCCTTAACAAAAAACATCTAAGAACTGAATTCATTTAACTCATACATCAGAGAACAGGCAATAACATCTACTACACTGGTTAAACCAACTGAAATCAATTCTTAAATAACACATTCAGAAGACAAACATTAATGGCAAGGAGAGCAGAAACATAGGGTACCTAACAAGGGTAAATCCTATGCCAATATTCTGATGCAAGCCAGTAGAAATGAAATGAAATGAATTAAAACACAAAGATAGGAAAACATCACCGCTGCTTCAGATCAGCATCCAAAGAAATGTTCTTGTCATATTAAATAGCAATACCAATCAAGTACAACATTGCCAATAGCTGAATACTCAGTCTGAAATCATATTCCTCAGCCTATATTACAACTTTACACAGAGATTGTGTCTCAAAAGAAACTGCTTGCAGTTCTCTGATAAATAATCAACAACCCTTTACAATGAGTTTCTTCATGAATTTATAGCTCCAGTGGAGAAGAGAAGGTAGGTGAGAAACTAAATGCAGTATTAAAACTTCTGAAAAGAAAGATGGCCAAAGCCCATTCTTTTTAAATTCTGAGCATTCAATTCCTGTCACTCTTTGGATGGAAGAGTGGTCTTCTTCAAGTTTCCATTAATTCCAGGTATGCCTCTTGATGTACTTTGATCTGCACGACTCTGTGGTGCTATTGGTGAATAAACAAAAGATAAATGAATGATTAAGAAGTCTGCCATGCTTGTGAAACAAATGCCCTGGTAGCTTTGGACTGTGGTTAAGGCGGAAATCTTCAGGAACACGGTAAATAATGGAACTGATATGGGCGCTTTGTCCTTTGGGACAATCTGCTGATGTGAAACCCTGATATACATGAATTTCTGCGTGTTGTACCTTCTGCATGATCCATGGGATCATTGATCTGGTGCTTTGCCTCTAAACCGTTGTATTAAGGCTCAAAACCTTCAATGCTGAACACTGAAATCCTTGATCATTAGCTGGTTTTTCTCCACTGCTCCATAAATGTCTCGATCTGAAAAATCTGGGCTTTAATGGCACCGGATAGGTTTTTTGCGGAGATTGAACTGTCCCGGGATAATATTTATGCCGCCGCTACCTTTTCGGGCATCTTTATGTAGTACCAGCTTCCAGATTTAATTCTGTTTGCACAGCACGCCATTAAAGTAGTACATATGAACCATGGCAGTTTTCTGCCTTTCTGAAACCCTGCAAAAATATGAAACCTGTTAAGAAAACAATGCATGGGGTCGGATGATGTGGATGTCTGCATGGGTGATAGTGGAACTTGCGTAGGAATGGCGGAAACATGCTGTGGAATGGTAGAGAACAGAGATGGCGAAAGGTTGGTAGCCTGCGATAAAATTTAAATGAAAACCTTAAAAACATCGACCTTTTGAAAAAATATATGCAATGGGATGGGCAGATGTACGGTGGATACACGTGGGGGTGACGTGGCGGGACGGGCAACGACAGAAAAGTCAACGGCAGAGATAAATACGGACCGTTAGATCTCAAAGGAGATTAACGGTTGAACACACAGTACGGTTGAACATGCGGTAGAGGATGACGAACGGTGGGCTAGGAGTATGGCGACCATGGATTAAACAACGTGCGGGCTTTCGAGGAGCGATGGCCGGGTGTGTTAGCCACCCATAATATTTTGTTATACCAAAAGGTGGCTAAAAATTTTTGGGAGCCTCCAAGGAACAAATTTCATCTCTAAAAATTGTTGGCTCTTGAAGTCTCTATAAGGCCTCCAACCTTTTCCCTCTGTCCATATCCCATACTGTTGTTTCATACTTCAAAAGCCTCTGAAATCCTATAAAAATCCACAGTTGGATACTTCTGCAAAGGACCCTTTTCCCTTTTTCTTCTTTCCACCACTAACCTCAATTTCTATTCTCCATTTCCCATGAAAACCCCACAATTTCATGTTTCTCTCTTTTCCTTCATTAAAATCCCTTTTATAAGGTTAAAACCCACTATTTTGACCTTATCGGAAGCCTTCATTTCCCTTTGAAAACCATTAAAAAACCATAGAAACGCACATTTTCCATGCGTTGGTCTTAAGCCCCTCAGGTTAAGCCCCCTACCTCTTTTCCTCCATGCGCCCAAGCGCCAGAACCCGTGGCTAAACCTATCGGGCGCTTTTTCATTTTTCTCCGCCCAAAACATAATAAACCTTTGAAAATCGGGTTTTAATTAAATTCCAAAGTTTTCCGCCCGTGAAATTTATGGAATGATCTCAACCGTCGATCTGCTCCTCAGATCGGATGGCGCGGAGCGCAACTTACCTTGTGGACCCCGCCATTCCCCGCGCTATTTTCCAAAACCACGGTTTATTCCACACCACTCTTCGGGCAAAGGCTATTTTGGCCCGAGGCCCAGCGATTCCACACACCGCCTGACGCGTATCCTCCGCCCTATTTCAAAACCGCCGCATAAAGTCAGTCCCCCATGCGTTATCCGTTAAACCATAACCGCCCAGCGGAATCGATGATAGCTATCTGATCTAGGCCCGCTGATCCAACGGTTGATGATCGCCCAAGATGCCCGACATTTAACCAAAGCGCCCACTCGATAACCAAGCCATCGTGCGATGGGAAATCAATCTCCCCTGTCGATCTCTGCAGATCGACGGTTCCCATTCAATTTCCCGATTCCATTCCCTAGTCAACTATTCTCCGCCGCTGACCTTCCTAGTCGCTCCCGATTGTTGATCACAGTGCGATCAACGGCTTAGATTTCCCCACTCCTCTGCACGCCCTCCGATGTAGATTGACCCATATAATCGCAGGATTTCCTCATTTTGTTTGTTTTGTGCAGGTTTAAGGTTTTTTCTTGATTAAATGGAAAAATTTCATGGGGCGAGGATGACGATCCTCTGCCTTTCGAATTCATCAGAGAGATTATCCGCAGGGTGTAAATTATACTGTCAACAAGGTTCCATGAGCCTTCGCTGCCACGCGCCCCTGTAAAACCTGGAAACAGCAAAGAAGTCACAGAAAAAGAGTATCAGATCGCAGGAAATCAGAAAACTAACCAAAAGCCGAGGATTAATGGACAAATGAGTGGGGATTACGGCTAAGACAGTTATCAAAAGCCTAATCCCCAACTCAAACACAGTTTAAAAGGTAAACCTAAAAATTGCTTATCAGACAGGTTGCCTCCACCGCCATATCTGAGGCAAATTGATTCCTCAACCACCACAGTGCCACCTATTGCCTCAAAGCTTTCAAACAGAGGCCAAATTTATTGAACAGGATCAGATATTTTTCCCCAACGTAGCTGAAGAGTTACTTTTGCCAGGAATTTAATGAAGGATTGTTTGCAAAGTAACCCTAAGATCACACAGAGCCCCAAAGGTCAACAAAAGCTCCTTCCAAGCTTAATTCATAAGTGTAAAACAATTAATACAGTGAAACAACTGTACATTTTCTTCTTTGAGCTTCCCAATGGCCAAGAAAACATTAAATCTATATTAATTGTATTTGAGATCTTTAATCAGATCTCACCTCCTCATCCTTCTATAAATACTTCAGTAGAAGATGAGTGAGGGGTTGGTTGGTTGTTAAGGTAATTGTTGAAGCATTGCAATGTAATTGAGCTCAAGGATTCTGTTTGTAAATAGTGATTCACTGGCTCTTGGAGCTCTGCTTGTAACAGATAGGTTAGGTTGTGAAGAGAGATGAATTAAAACACTGGATTTGAAGATTGTAACTGGTTTGGAGCATCAATACAAGCTGATTTATGGGATCCTGATCTATGTTGACGGTGATGTTATTCTCATTGTAACTTGTTGTTTTATTTCTGTTTTCATTTTGTTTCATTTTCCACTATAAAGAATAGTTTAAACAGGGTTAGGACCTGCTGTATACCAGTAACCTTCTCTGGCTGAGAAATCTTTATTTAAATGTTTTCTTTCCACTGTGTTATTTGAAAATGATTTAATTCAGTTTAGGCATAAGAATGCTGGCGTTCCCTCGTCTTATCGCCTTAGTTGGATATTGTTTTTGAATGTTATTTTCAGTATATGTTGTGTGAAGATAAACTGAAGGAAGATATGGTTAGCCCTGGTCCCAGACTTGTCTGCATGATTATCTGAACGTTTCCCTTAGAATGTGTTAAAAGCTGACTAGTTTCAAAGTACTTATCAGATCTTAGGCCATTCTGTGTTATCTATGTGATTGTCTTGAAAGTAACTAAGTAAAGAAGAGCTAGGAGAGGATTTGTGGTGCACCCGGCCCGCTATTTTCTACTCCAAAAGTTGCCTTCAAAGTTTCCCTTTGTTTTTTATATGTTTTCTATCAGAAGTATATCAAAGGCTGGATAGTTTCAAAGTACTTACCAGATCCTAGTTTGCTTCTGTGTTTTTCCTAAGTGCCTGGTCAAAGGCTGGCTAGTTTCAAAGTACTTACCAGATCCTGGGCTGCTCTTTGTTCTGCATCTGTTATTTCCCTTTCTTATTGTATCACTCCATTCCATAAATCAAACCTTAAAGAGATCCTTAGGCATAGATGACTTGCCCCATAGACCACTCTTGAACCTGATTTGCTTCAATTAAATCCTCTTATGACTCCATAGCCCAATGGACTGAAAACCTACCATCATATTTCATCTTAGCTAAAGCTTACTCTTGTTGCTTGCAACTTTTCACTTTTGAACCTATTTTGCATATAGATCTTTTCGCCTCAGAAAGCAATTATGTTCAACCATCCAAACAAAAAACCAAACCCTTGAACTTCATAACTAGCCTAATATCATTACCTTAAGCTTTCAAAGACAAATCCATCTTTGTACATATTGGAGAGATCCCTCTCCGGATTCAGGAGGGCTAGATCCTAGAATCCCAAAGTTGGTTGAAATGATGTTAACTCTGTGATCAGAATTTTTCCAATCTTGCTTATTACAGAGACCTAACATTTCTGGCGACTCCACTGGGGAATGAGTGTTTGTATAAGACCTTAGAGACCTCAGAAAACCCTTGATTCAAGAAAACTTTGTGAGTAAAAAGCAGCCTTTTCAAGCACTACCACAGAAATGGTAATCATGATGAAAATTGTTTGAATCAGTGACAAACTAGGTGAACCCTAGGATTCTTATAAGCTTTTATCTAACCTTGAAAAATCAGCTGGCTTAGCCATAAGAGTAGAATTTCTTTGTCTCATAACCGTAGCTAAGTTTTGAAGCAAAGTTAGGAAATTCTTGCAAACCACAAATAAAAACAATTCAGAAAATACCAAAAAGAATTTCAGATTGGTAGTAAAACACTTGCTCTTACATTTCACTTACCATTGGATGTGTTTTACTTCATACTCTTAGACAGAGTCTGGAAAGGGCCAGGTAGCCTCCAGATCTCATCCTCTTTTAGAGGTGACATATCTGGTGAATGCCCTCCCAGTCAATCTCTGGTTAGAGTTTGTTGTGTTTCGGGATACCCTTGAAAAAGGATGTTTCACAAGCATTGTGGTGGACAGTGTATCTCTTTGAAAACACTCTGAACTTTCCACCTGGCGACTCCACAATCCTGAACAGACCTTAAGACTCCACTGGGAAGAACCCTTATCATTATAATATCCTTCAAACTCAGGTAGAGGGTTGTAGGATTAAAATTGTGAAAACAGATCAGTTGAGCTTTCAAATACTGTCATACCTGGTTGAGTTTTTCTTGTTTATTTGGGTCTAAAAACATAGCATAGTGGCTCCTAGAAAGATTCACACTAGAGCCCATCCTGACCCTGATCCACCTGAGATAGTTGATAACCCAGAAAGAATCCTTAGGAAGTCTCCTAAGATAGAATCTTCAACTATTTTCAGATCATCCCTAAGAGCTAATTCAGTCCCTGAAAATATTTTAGCTCTACAACAATCACAAGCTGACCTATTAAATCCATTTAGAACTAGGTCCCTTGATGATTTAGATCAGTTAGATTCTGAGTCTTCACATTCATCTCCGGAAACAAGTGAACACCTTGGGAATAGAGAATCAACACCTCCTGATTTACATTTTCTTCATAATCTAGGTGTCTCTCATCCAAGATCAGCTCAGCAATCTACCGTTGTTCCATCCACCTCTGTTCATCCTTCACCCACTATTCAAACCACTCCACTTCAGCCCACACCTCCTCTTGTCAACCCACCCCCACCACATATCATGGCAGCATGGTATGCTCCCTTAGTCCTTCCTGTACCATTAGTCAATCTTCCACAGGACTATCAGTCCAAAATCCCATTGTATGATGCTAGCAATACTACAACAGCATCACAACATGTGGACAAGATGAATGACTATTTTGACAGAAATGAAATTGATGATGATTCTGTCAAGCTTAGACTATTTGCTCAAAGTCTGGGGGGAGAAGCAAGGAAATGGTTTAAAGGTTTAGCCCCCCATAGTATTAATGATCTCCAAGGCTTCCATCAAACATTCTTAAACAAATGGGAAGTGAGGAAGAATCCTCTCCAAGTCCTTGCTGACTATAACAATCTCCATAGGAACCCAGGGGAAAGTGTACAGGCTTATTGTACCAGATTTAACAATGTGTATAATGCGCTTTCCCCAGAATTAAAACCTCCACAAGGTTCAGCTTTAAACAAGTTTCCTGAAGGGTTTGATGCTGATATGACCTATTCATTAAGAGAAAGAGATTTTGCAACCCTTGAAGATATGCAAAGAGGTGCTCTTTCTATGGAAGTTAACCTTATGGAGAAGAGGGCAAGAATGAAAGCTGAAAAGAGAGTATCTTTCAGAGAGGAGTCATCATCTTCTATGCCAAACTCAAAGATGGAAAGAATGATGGAAGAAATGATGAAGAAAATGAGCATTCTTGAGAGAGCACAAGCAAGTCAAAATCAAACTGCTCCTCAAAACAGAAACCAGAATCATAATTTAAGAAGAAATCAACCTTTAAACAGACCCAGGGAAGATGATCAACAGATCACTCCTCCTTTTCATCAAAACCATGTAAGTGAGGTTGAGGAATCTGATCAAATGACAGAGGAAGCTGATATCAACCTATTTGGGGTAGATGATGATAACTTTTAGGTTCATTATGATAGAAAACAAGGTCTTTACACACCTTATGATGACAAAAGGGATGATAATGAAAATTGTTGTCAAGACATGGAGAATGCCATGAAAGAACCTTCAAAATAATATGAACTCAAAAGTAGATCGAGTCAACAAACCCCCAACACCAAAACCTCTGACAAACCTTCCCAAAGCAGCACTGCAACCAAGCCTAAAACATTCAAACAAAAGGATAAAACAGTGGCTGATAATTCTGGTAGTGGTAAAGAGAAAGACACTCAAAATATTGAAAAACAGAGTGCAGACATTAGCAGTACTAACACCTCGGCTAGTACTCATGTTAAAACAATGGTACCAAATGTAAATAAAGCAAAGCAGCAAACTGATGTTGCTGATAAAATGACAGCTAATAGGGCTGAAACCAACACCTTAAAGAATCAAATTCCTTTCAGCCTGGAACAGGAAATCTCAAAAATCAAAATCTCTGTTCCCTTAAACGTTCACGGGAGGGTCGGGAGAACTAGATGATATGATCAGAAGAATAAATCAATTGGTTGAATTGGAAGAAACACGGAACCAGGTAGATCAAAGATTGATATAATATCAGGAAAAGATGAAGAACGTATTTGATCAGCATGCAAAAGACAGGAATTTTAAAGTTGGAGACCTGGTTCTCAGATGGGATGTTCACAGAGCAGAAAATGGCAAGCATGCTAAATTTGATTCATTGTGGTTTGGGCCATTCAAAATAGTGAAGCTTGGGAGAAACAACACCTTTTCTTTAGAAAATATATAGGGTAATTTGTTGGATGCACCCGTGAATGGCCAATTCCTCAAGTCGTATTTCCAATTCTGACCCAGGCTGGGAATGCTTGATTGTATATCTTTTGTGTATAAGTTGTTTTAGTTTATTTTATAAAGAAAAGAATGCTAACGATTACGAAGAAGAAAGCGCGAGAGGTGGGTAGCCAATGAAATATTGACGGTCCTTGAGCGTGTTCTCGACATGCTAGAGGACGAACATGTCGTTCCGGATGGGCTTAGATGTTATACATAGATACCCCTGCACTACCAATTTTGGCCTGTTGCCTTATTCAAATCACATATTAAACTTCCTTAGTAGACTAAAACTGTGCTCTGCTTGATATTATTATCTCCATAGAAAATCCACATTTACAATGGTCAAAAACCAAATTTAAATATATCGGGCTAGGTTCTAAAAATTTTATCCCAGCTTTGGCTACCACATGGCCCAGGAGCCGAGAACCACCAAGCCAAGGGGGCTTATCGTTCATATTCCGGGCGTGATCATGACCGTCCGATCAGGTTAAATCAATGGAGCGGTGAACGTTTTATATGGAGGGCCCCGCGCGTGCAGGAAACCGGTGGTATTACCCCGCACCACTTTCATCAAAGCGGCGGTATTCAGCATGAGAGCAGCGATGCCATAGAAGAAGCGCCACGCGTCTCTTGTACGGGCCACGAAACCACTTTTCCCCGCGCATTAAAGCCTGAACTATCGCCGGGCAGCGGAATTTGTTTGAACCGTCAGATCTGGCGATGTCAATCCGACGGTGTATATCCTTCAGAATTGTCCGCCCGTTATCTCGTGTCCATTATATCGCATGGCCCACCATTGTGTTACTCCCGTCAATTCTCAGCCGTCGATCCGTGTTTGCAATCCGACGGTCTGATTCGATCTCCCCACATTGACTACTGCCTCACCCATCCACACAATAGCTCATTACGTCCACGTGTTTTAGGTCTACCATTACATCCGTAGGATTTCCTCCTTATATATATCTTGTGTGTGTTTTTATGTTTTTATTCGTATTTGTTAGTATCCCTTCCTCACGTCATTTGTGTTATGTAAGCTTAGGGATTTCGTCTATTTTCAAAACACTCCTTGTTTTTCTTCAACCACCGTGTATTTCTCCCGGTCAACCATGTATCCATCGTCCCCGCCTCCATCTGTGTCAGATTTCTCTAATATTTTGTGGGTTTTGCAGGTTTCAATATAATAGGAGGGCGTCTTAATTTTCCGCCTCTGTTGCAAAGGTTTAGAGCCCATGAAAGACGATTTTCTGTGGGTAAAATTTAATGAAGAAGCTGAGGGTAGGTCTTGAGAAATGATCGCCAATTAAAGAAGACAAAGAAATGGATTCACAGAACCCTCCAGAAAAATTCGCCCCACATTAAAGATCCAGGATTCGAATCCAAAATCGAGGGCCAAGAGTACAGTACAGAATTGCAGACTATCTCAGATCTCTTACGGCAGCAGATTTTCCCTCAGCTGCAGGCAACACATTGTATATATTTTATTATTTGTGTCTTGTATATAAGGAGATTTTTATCTCCCAGCATTTATTTCCATAGACAGATTGCTAAGTACAGTCATTTATAGTTAGTCATTCATAAAGTGGGCACGAATGCTTTCCGCCATTTTATTCAAATTGAGTCATTAATTGTGCTTCATCTACCTCCTCCTCTAGAATTCTCTATCTTTCCTATAAAGGCCCGAAAAGAAGACATTGTAAGGGTTCCAGATTTCTATCAGCAAACTGTGCAGCGAAAAGGCTTTTGCATACATTTTCTAATATTTCTGTATAAAGGTTCAGAGCCCGTAGGGTCTCAGTGAGGAGGAGTTATAACTGTAATGAGGATTCTGGTCTTTGGTATCTCACAGTATGTAATTTCTCTTATGTGTTAATACAATCTCTCATTTCATGCTATTTATCTTCTTGTATCATGTTCTAGAATGCGAGTGGCTCACTAGTTTGCAGTAAGGATTCATCCTTGTTGGTGCCCTTTCTGGAATTAGTCAAGCGCTTTAAATAGGCCTAGTCATGATATACTATTCCATGTTCATCTTTTCCATATTTTCTGCTATATTAGTTACTTGAGGAGGGTGCTTTTAAAATGCCATTGTCATATAAGGATTCATAAATTAATATGCCCTTATGTGGTTCTGTTGTGTATCTGGGTATCAGTCTCATGTTAACTAATATCTTCTTTATGTTTCCTCACTGCACCCACTTCCTGATATTTGATTTCTGTGATATATTATTTGAACTGGCCCTCTTTGCAGTAAGCTGTCTCTTAACTATCTGATACCTTTGTATTGGATTTTTACATGATGTCCCTACACTATTCTTATCTTTGTGTCAGCTTCTGAGAGAGTTTGGTCCCATTCAAAACTAATTTCCTTGTTCAAACAAGAGATAGTAAGTGAGTTCTTGGACTGACAACCCAAACTATAAAGGGCTCCTTGCTATATTAAGATGGCAGTGCTGGAATGTAAAAGTGTGTCAGGAGGGTGACAAAATCATCCACAACATCTTTGGCGCTTAGTTAGAGATCAGTCAGAATATCAAACTACGGCTCTCGACAAATTGTTTTCACTCTCTAATCAGGTGAGCACAGAGAGTTGAAGAGTTGCATATCTCTCACCTTGGCGACTCCACTGGTCTTTATTTGATAAATCTTATTGGTAGTCCTGGCTCCTCGTAAGCCACATTTGAGGTCAGATACATCTCAGTCGAAAGCATCTTACGTGTCTGACCCAGAGAAGATCATTCATAAAAGAGTTTGGAAGGAGAGGAAGTCAGCCCGTGCTGAAAATCCTGAATATTCTGTTGAAGATTATCCGCCCTCTTCTTCTCAAGAAGTTAGAACAGAAAATCCCGAGTTTTACTCGGAGACTCCACGTAAAGGAAGTGCCTGGATCGAAGAAGAATCTCATCCTGCTTTCGAGGCTGAAGAAATTAAAGAGGTCACAGAAGTAGTTGCTGTTAACCGTGAGTTATTCCCATCCACACCTCAGGCTTCTGTGCAATATATTCCCATTGTTATTCATACTCCACTTCCTCCTACTCCTCTCCCTTCATTTGTTTCTCAGACCTCTGTACAACCCCCACCTCCTCCAATGGCCAATGTTCCTGCTTTTCTATTGAACAAATATGCTCCTCTGGCCTTACCCCAAGTGCTAAATGATATGCCACAGGATTATCTAAAGATTCTGCCAAGATTTAATGGTGAAAATGAAGTTGATGCTCAGAAACATCTTGAGACTTTCTGCTCTTTTGCAGAGAACTTAAATGTTGAACATTTGGATGTGGTCTTGAGATTATTTGTGCAGTATTTGGAGGGTGAAGCCAGAAAATGGTTTAAGACATTGGGAAATAATTCTGTGACCACCTGGGACCAAATGGAGAATACTTTTCTCAGGAAGTGGGGAGAAAAGAAGGATCATGGTCAGTGTCTCACTGAGTTTAATACTATGAAGAAGAAACATAATGAAGGGGTATCAGAGTTTATTAAAAGATTCAACAAGTTATATCTGAGCCTGCCTCCTGAAATGAAGCCCCATGAAGCTGCTGCCAAGATAATTTTTATAGCAGCCTTTGATTTTGACTTTGGATTCTCCTTGAGAGAAAGAAAACCTGCCACTTTAGATGATGCACAGTCAGACGCTCTGGAATTGGAAGCAAACTTTGCCTCCACTGGGAAACTGAAGGAAAAAATTGAACAAGATACTAGGAGGAGAGGCAAAGAAGAGGTTTCCACCTCTAATCAGGAAAAAGATTTAGATAAAATGGATGAAATAAGTAAAATGATAAAGAAGATGGTCAAGCTTGAACTGGAAGCTAAAAATGCAGCTCCCAAGAACTATTACAATGCTCCAAACAGAGGATACAATCCTCAGTATAGAAGACCCCCATTGCAGATATTGCCGAGAGAAGCAAAGGAACAACAAGACCAGGTACCTCATCCCTTGTACCTGGAAGGACCAGCAGATGACTCCACTGGAGATGCAGCTTATGGATTAGAAGATTCAAATCTGGCTTTTTCAAATAATGATGATATGGAATGCCCGTTGCAAGATGAAGATGAAGAAGCAGAGATTGATCATTATTGCAAGCAGTTTGCTGATTTCATGCAAGCACAGTTCAATGTCAAATATGATCTCAGATCTTCAAGGAAGAGGATCAGAACTCAGGATCAAGAAGATGAGCCACCTCAGAAAGAAGCATCTGCTCAGAAGGAATCAGCAACCAAGAAGAACATAGAAAAAGGTAAGAATCCTTTAAATACTTCCTCACAGTCCAATGATCAGATTCCTTCTTCTTCAAAGATAGTCAATCCTCCTAATACTGAGCCAGTGTCAAAAGAAATTAAGTCTTCATCTGAAAATGAGGAGTCAAAAGAAGTAGTAATAGAAAAGCCCACATCTGCTTTCAATTTGCAAAAAGAACTTGAGAAGATTAAGATTCCTGTCCCTCTGACTGAGTTATTAAAACATCCTGCATATCAGTCTCAAGTTACCTCTTTTATGCTTCCTCCTGAAATACCAATTGCACCTGATAGTTTAAATCTTCAAGAAGAAAGACCCATGGTAGTCTTTGGCCCACATGTCGAGGAGATAGACCCTTCTACTCCTCCCTTTTATGTGTCTCTAGTCATTCATGACCTGCTGTTACATAATTGTATGTTAGATTCTGGGGCTTCCCATAATCTTATGCCTTTGTCTGTCATGGAGCAACTAGGACTGCAAATTACAAGACCATACAAAGATTTATATTCATTTGATTCCAAAAGGGTGAAATGCTTGGGAATGATTAAAGATTTAGTGGTCAATTTGGCCCAAATTCCAGCAAAGAGTGTGGTCATGGACATTGTGGTTGCCGATATCCCAGCCCGCTTTGGCATGTTGCTGTCAAGGTCCTGGGGTACAAAGATTGGTGGATCAATTAAATTGGATTTAACATATGCTATTGTCCTAGTCTTTGGAGGACAGGAAAGGAGGTTGTACAGAGAGACTAGATTTGTTAAAATGGTAACCAAGGCTGACTGCTCAGAGAATTCTCCAGTTTATAACAAAGAGGGAGACTTTTCATGTTTGATGTTAGAAGAAAATCAAAATTATGCTCATGAGCCCCTTTTTGGCCAAATCCAAGCTGAGCAGCCTAAAGGTGATCAGGAATCAGAAATATGGACTTTGCATTTTGATGGAGCAAACTCAAGAGAAGGCAATGGAGCTGGGGTATTGTTGATTTCTCCTACCGGAAAATGGGTGCCACTGTCTTTTAAATTAGAGTATGAGGCTACAAACAATGTAGCTGAATATGAAGCACTATTATTGGGACTACAGACAGCAAGAAACATGGGCATCCAATGTTTAAAAGTCTTGGGAGACTCTGAGCTGGTAGTAAGGCAGATCAAAAATGAATGTCAAACGAAGCACCCTCGGCTCAGAGCATATAGAAACGAAGTATGGGACATGATAGAGAACTTCTTCTCAGCATTTAACATACAGTTCATGCCCCGGGAGCAAAAAAGAATAGCAGATTCTCTTGCTGTAGCTGCCAGTACATTCCGTCCTCCTCAGAATCCACTCTTAAGATATGAAGTGGAGGTACGGTACAGACCATCCATTCCAGATAATATAAAGCACTGGTAGATATTTGAAGATGATGAACAAATGAAGAGATTCATGGAGACAGTGGGAGAATTCTCTAACATAGAGATTGATGATGAAAGGGAGGAAGAAGCTGAAAATATCGTGGAAAACAAATGGGAAGAGAACATAGCAGGCAATAAAGTGCTGCAGCTGAAAGGAAATGTTATTCCTAGAGGGCTGGTGCCTCTAGAAAGATTATTTGACAAAAATGATATTCCTTTGCAGCCAAACAAAGTGACAGAAGAAGATCAAGTGGGAGATTTGAATCTGGGTACTTATGCTGATCCCAAAATTGTTAAATTATCTAAAAGAGTCCCAGAAGAATACAAAGAAAAATATTTGAAGTTGTTTCAATCTTACAAATATGTATTTGCTTGGTCCTATCAGGACCTAAAAACTTTTGATGTGAACATAATGCAACATAAAATACCTTTGAGGGAAGATGCAAAGCCCTATAAGCAGAAGCTCAGACAGATAAACCCTCTGCTGCTTCCCTCAATTGAAAAAGAAATCAAGAAATTACTGAAGGCCAAGATAATTGTGCCATTAAGGTACTCAGAATGGATAGCAAACCTTGTTCCTGTTCGAAAGAAGAATGGAGAAATAAGGCTGTGTGTGGATTTCGGGAATTTAAATAGAGCATCATTAAAGGACAATTATCCACTGCCTAAAATGGACCACATCCTGCAGAAAGTAGTGGGAGCATCCAGAATGTCAATGATGGATGGATTTTCTGGTTATAATCAGGTAGCTGTATTTCCAGAAGACCAGAAGAAAACTGCATTTACTACACCATGGGGAACATTTATGTATGCTAGGATGCCATTTGGATTAATTAATGCAGGAGCTACTTTTCAGAGGGCAATGGACATAGCCTTTGTTGGAGAGCAGGACAAGTTTTTGGTGGTATATCTTGATGATATCACAGTGTTTTCAAAGAATGATGATGAGCATATTGAGCATTTAAGAAGAACTTTTGAAAAATGCAGAAGGTACGGCCTTTCCCTCAATCCTCAAAAATCTTTGTTTGCATTAGATGAGGGAAAACTCTTAGGGCACATTGTAACTAAAGATGGTGTGAGAATAGACCCTAAGAGAGTTGAAGTAATAAACAACATTCCTCTGCCCAGGAATAAGAAGGAAGTACAGGTATTTTTGGGCCGAATTAATTTTCTAAGAAGGTTTATTCCTAACTATGCCGAGATAGTTAGGCATATAACTAATATGTTGAAAAAGGAGAATGAAGTAAAATGGTCCCAGGAGTCTAGAGATGCATTCACAAGGATAAAACAGGCATTTGCTGAAGCTCCTGTGCTAGCAGGGCCAGATTACAAAAATCCATTTATGATTTTCTCATTTTCTTCCCCTCACACAATTGCTGGAGTGTTATTGCAGAAAAATGAAGAGGGATATGAACAGCCTATAGCTTTCTTCAGTCAAGTACTTTATGATGCAGAATTGAAATATAATATATTGGAGAAGCAGGCATATGCCCTGGTAAAGTCCCTTAAAGCTTTTAGAGTTTATGTTTTGCAATCTCATATTACTGCATATGTCCCCACAGCAGCTGTCAAAGACATTCTGGTTCAGGGAGACAGCGAAGGTAGAAGAGGAAGATGGATTGCAAAAATTCAGGAGTATGATTTGGACATAAGGCCTACTAAGCTGATTAAAGGACAGGGACTTGCCAAGATGTTATCTGAATCAAATCATCAAGCTTTGGGCATTAATCTATCTATGTTAGCGAATGAAGAATCTGAGAAAGAAGGAGAGCAGCAAGGACCGGAGATGGCCACTCAAAAGGTACATGTGAAGTATCTAACTAGTCCTTGGTACAAAGAAATTGTTGAATATCTTTTAACACTTAGCTGTCCTCCAAGTTGTGATAAGATAAAGTACAGAGCTGTAAGAATTAAATCACAGAAGTATGTAATTGCCAATGGACAGCTCTACTGGAGAGACCCTCTAGGTATATTGCTGTTATGCCTCATAGAAAATGAAGTGCAGAATATAATGACAGAATTCCACGAGGGAATATGTGGAGGGCATTACAGCTGGAGGGCTACAGCTCACAAAATCCTGAAGGCTGGTTTTTACTGGCCGAAATTGTATTCAGACACTTTTTCTTGGGTCAGAGCATGTGACAAGTGCCAAAGATTTGCAGAAAGGCAGAAATTAGCAGCTATGCCCTTTATTCCTATTCATGTAAATGAACCATTTCAGAAATGGGGATTAGATTTTATAGGAGAAATACATCCCCCATCAAGTGGCCAATATAAATGGATACTAACAGCCACAGATTACTTCACGAAATGGGTGGAAGCCATACCTACAAGAAATGCTACAGATGCTGTGATAATGAAGTTTATGGAAGAAAATATCATATCTAGGTTTGGCTGTCCTGCTAGAATTGTAACTGATAATGCACAAGCTTTTAAATCTGCCAGATTTGTGAATTTCTGCCAAAGGTACAATATCATCCTGACCCATTCCATAGCATACTATCCGCAGGGAAATGGTTTAGCAGAGTCATCTAATAAAACCCTGGTGAGAGCCCTGAAGAAAACAATCAGTGAAAATCAGAAAAACTGGGACTCTCAATTAAAGTTTTCTCTATGGGCAAATAGAATAACCAGTAAAAGAGCAACAGGGAAATCTCCATATGAGCTGGTATATGGAAGAGCAGCTGTGTTCCCCGTGCAATTGGCTTTGCCCGTAGCATGCTTCATGCAGGAGGGTCAGGAGGAACCAGATGATATGATCAGAAGGATTAATCAATTGGTAGAATTGGAAGAAACACGGAACCAGGTAGATCAGAGATTGATGGAATATCAGGAGAAAATGAAGAATGTATTTGATCAGCATGCAAAAAATAGAAATTTTCAAGTCGGAGACCTGGTTCTCAGATGGGATGTTCGCAGAGCAGAAAAGGGCAAGCATGCTAAATTTGATCCGTTGTGGTTTGGGCCATTCAAAAAAGTGAAGCTAGGAAGAAACAACACTTTTTCTTTAGAAAATCTACAGGGTGATTTGTTGGATGCACCTGTGAATGGCCAATTCCTCAAGCCGTATTTCCAATTCTGACCCAGGCTGGGAATGCCTGATTGTATATACTGTATATAAGTTTTTTTGGTTTTTATTTTCATTAAGGAAAGAATGCTGATAATTACCTGAAGAAGAAGCGCAGGGGAATCGAAGAACAGAGTGAACTATTTAGTGGTCTGCGTGTTCTCGACATGCCCGAGGACGACCATGTCGTCCCCAGATGGAGCCGATGTTGTACATATTCCCTTCTCCATTTAAATCTTGACCACCGGTTCCTTTTAAATCTATTTCCAATATATTTTGTGGTCAAAAACCCCCATATCGTGCTCATCGCCACCTTTTCCGCTCCAAAATACATTGTCCAAATGTTAAAAATCCGCTATTTAAATTATATTTGACCGAAGCCCTAGGGCCTCAGCCCCTTTCCTGTCGTCGTCACATGACCTGAGCCCAAGAACCACAGGCCAAAAGAAAGGGGGCTTATCGTTCATATTCCAGGCGTGATCATGGCCGTCCGATCAAGATTAGATCAACGGAGCGGTGAACGTTTCATATGGAGGGCCCCGCGCGCAGCAAACCGGAGGTAAACCCCCGCACCGCTTACCCCAGGCTGGCGGTATTATCCATCGGGCCAGCGATCCCATTAAAAATGTGCCACGCGTCTCTGGTACGGGTGCCAAAACCGCTCTCCCCGCGCGTTAATGATTGTACAAAGGTTGGGCAGCGGAACTCCCTCGCGCCGTCGGATCTGGCGATGTCAATCCGACGGCGGACATCCACCAGAGTTGCTCGCCCTTTAACCCCTGTCCGCCATATTCTGTGGCCCACCATCGTGTCACTCCCGTCCATTTCCAACCGTTGATCTGCGTTTGTAATCCGACGGTCCAGAGTTCAGTCTCCCCACCTGTTGACTCCGCCACATCACCCATCCACCTGTCCCCCGTACGTCCACGTGTTTTGGTCTCGTACATCCGTAAGATTCCTCCACGCTATATATATATATATATATGTGTGTTTATATGTTCTTATTCGTATTTGTCATTATTCCTCCCTCGCGTCCAGACTGTGTTATGTAGAAAGCCCGCATTTCGTCTATTTGTCAAAACCTCCATTGTTTTTCTTCCGCCACCCTGTGTATTTCTCCCTGTCGACCATGTATCCATCGTCCCCGCCTCCATCCGTGTCGGATTTCTCTAATATTTTGTGGGTTTTGCAGGTTTCAATATAACAGGAGGGCGTTTCAATTCGCCGCCTCTGTTGCAAAGGTTTAGAGCCCATGAAAGACTATTTTCTGCGGGTGAAATTTAATAAAGAAGCTGAGGGTAGGTGCGAGAAATGATCGCCAATTAAAGAAGACAAAGAAATGGATTCACAGAACCCTCCAGAAAAATTCGCCCCACATTAAAGATCCAGGATTCGAATCCAAAATCGAGGGCCAAGAGTACAGTACAGAATTGCAGACTATCTCAGATCTCTTACGGCAGCAGATTTTCCCTCAGCTGCAGGCAACACATTGTATATATTTTATTATTTGTGTCTTGTATATAAGGAGATTTTTATCTCCCAGCATTTATTTCCATAGACAGATTGCTAAGTACAGTCATTTATAGTTAGTCATTCATAAAGTGGGCACGAATGCTTTCCGCCATTTTATTCAAATTGAGTCATTAATTGTGCTTCATCTACCTCCTCCTCTAGAATTCTCTATCTTTCCTATAAAGGCCCGAAAAGAAGACATTGTAAGGGTTCCAGATTTCTATCAGCAAACTGTGCAGCGAAAAGGCTTTTGCATACATTTTCTAATATTTCTGTATAAAGGTTCAGAGCCCGTAGGGTCTCAGTGAGGAGGAGTTATAACTGTAATGAGGATTCTGGTCTTTGGTATCTCACAGTATGTAATTTCTCTTATGTGTTAATACAATCTCTCATTTCATGCTATTTATCTTCTTGTATCATGTTCTAGAATGCGAGTGGCTCACTAGTTTGCAGTAAGGATTCATCCTTGTTGGTGCCCTTTCTGGAATTAGTCAAGCGCTTTAAATAGGCCTAGTCATGATATACTATTCCATGTTCATCTTTTCCATATTTTCTGCTATATTAGTTACTTGAGGAGGGTGCTTTTAAAATGCCATTGTCATATAAGGATTCATAAATTAATATGCCCTTATGTGGTTCTGTTGTGTATCTGGGTATCAGTCTCATGTTAACTAATATCTTCTTTATGTTTCCTCACTGCACCCACTTCCTGATATTTGATTTCTGTGATATATTATTTGAACTGGCCCTCTTTGCAGTAAGCTGTCTCTTAACTATCTGATACCTTTGTATTGGATTTTTACATGATGTCCCTACACTATTCTTATCTTTGTGTCAGCTTCTGAGAGAGTTTGGTCCCATTCAAAACTAATTTCCTTGTTCAAACAAGAGATAGTAAGTGAGTTCTTGGACTGACAACCCAAACTATAAAGGGCTCCTTGCTATATTAAGATGTCCTAGGCACTGGTCTATGGCAACTCTAGACTGTCTCTAGGAGAGTGACAAAATCATCCACAACTCATGGATCTTTTGAAAACGTTTGAGGAGTCCAAACTAATTTTTGTCCCGAGAAAAAGAAATCTTATAGCCCACAATTTAGCCTTTGCAGCCAGGACGTGTTTAATGCCATATCAGATCAATGATTGTTCACCTCAAATAAAATTTAGACCAACTGTGCCTGATAATAAAAAATACTGGCAGGTGTTTGACGGAGATAAACAAATAGAAGACTTCATGCAATTCAGAAATGAGTTTGAACTGCATAGTTCAGATTCAGACTATGATACAGATTGCAGTGAAGAAAATTTTCTTGGTGAGGAAGAGCCTTTTCCAGAGCTTGTCAACATTAACCTTCAGACTAGCAAACTTAGAAACGAAACAGAATTGAGTGCAAAATTAGAAACAGAAGAATTAGAAACTCTGCATTCCAAAGATGAAAGTTTGCCAAGTGGTCTAACACCTTTAGAGGAGTTGTTTGATTCTAACGATGTGGAAAAGAAACCAAAATTGGAACCTGTGGGGACTGAGGTGGAGGAATGCAACATAGGCAGTGAGAAAAAACCGAAGATGGTCAAACTGTCCAAAACTTTGCCAGCTCACATTAAACTCAAATACATAGAGTTGTTCAAAGAATTTTCTGATGTTTTTGCATGGAGTTACGAAGATCTTAAGTCCTATGACACCGAAATAATACAGCACAAAATCCCTCTTAAAGAAAACCAAAAACCATTCAAATAGAAGCTGCGCAGAATAAACCCTGTCCAACTTCCTTTGGTTAAGAAGGAAATCATGAAGATGTATGACACTGGTATTATTGTCCCTATTAGATATTCTGAGTGGGTATCTAATCTGGTGTCTGTTAGGAAGAAGACTGGAGAAATCAAACTTTGTATAGATTTTAGAGACTTAAACAAAGCTTCATTGAAAGAAAACTACCATTTACCCAAGATGGATCATATTTTACAAAGGGTGGTAGGGTCTAGAAGAATTTCTTTGTTGGATGGCTATTCAGGGTACAATCAAATCCTAGTTCACCCTGCTGATCAATTAAAGACAGCCTTTACTACACCCTGGGGCACCTTCATGTATGTGAAGATGCCCTTTGGTCTAATGAATGCTGGGGCAACTTTTCAAAGAGCCATGTACATAGCATTCTCGGAAGAATTGGGATTCTTCATCATTATCTATCTTGATGATGTCACTGTGTTTTCAAAAACAGATGAAGAACACTTAGAACATTTGAGGAAAGTTTTCAAGAAGTGCAGAAAGTTTGGGATATCTTTGAACCCTAAGAAGACTTTATTTGGTCTCCAAGAAGGTAAACTTCTTGGGCACATTATTTCTGAGGAGGGTATTAAGATTGATCCCAAAAGGATTGAGGCCATATTGCAAATCTCTCATCCTCGAAACATAAAAGAGTTGCAGTCTTTCATTGGAAAGATCAACTTTCTGAGAAGGTTCATCCCCAACTTAGCTGAGCTCCTTAGGAATATCACAAATATGCTGAAGAAGGAGCAAGGGGTGAAATGGACCTTGGAAGCAAAGACATCCTTTGAACTAGTAAAACAAGCATTAACCAAAACACCGGTTCTCATAAGCCCTGATTTT